>JBBPMA010000827.1:0-16593 GCA_038090075.1 Xanthoconium purpureum | reverse complement strand
AGGGAGAACGGGAGAGAACATGATGAGAGTGCGCGGAAAGGGGCGGCCTCAGCTGGAGAATCCGAGAGCGTGCGTGTTTATTGGGCATCCGCTTGTGACGTCCGCACGATGCGCGATTTAGAGCCGAGCACGAACGTGAGGACTCGGATCAAGAGAAAGGGCAAGGAGAGAGAGATGACCGGTGATCGACGACGGCGGTGATACCGCTGCACAAGCCGTACGGACAGGTGTCAGGCACGGCAAGTCCAACACCGCCATCGTCGCGCTGCTCGACGCCCGCGCTCGACTCTGAGAGGAGTTTGATGCTGTTGTCCGACCTGGAAATAAATTACCAATAATCGCCCAACGACGTTGGTAAGGGATATGTACATGCATAACAAAATATAGTATATCTAGACGAACGAGTGGTGAGAACGTGTATGCAAAACAAACTCTGTCACAGTAAGGCACGCACCAGCCACATCCAAAACGCCTCCAACATGCTTCTAGGTGGCGGATCATCACACTTGTATGTGGGGTCAGTGTCGTGCGACATCAGCCGCATTGACCGATGGCAACGAAACAGTACTACGTACGTCACCGTGTCAAACTTGGTCACGTTTTCGACAAAGTCCATCTTGTCCGCCCTGACGGACGGACGGAACGAGCATGACGAGCTGGCAGTGACATAGAGAATCTGGAAGAAGATAACTCGTCGGGGGGTCAGTCCATCCGGTCACTACATCACAAGAACGGGACGCACCACCATCCTGTGTAGGGCTGCAATCTAGAAGCGAACCGAAGGACCTTTCTGTTGATGCCTTGCATTCTCATGCCCTGGCAGAACCTAAGGTACGTCGCTCAGAAACCGAACCGGGTGACCAGACCAGCGGTAGCGGAGAGGCCCGGGAACCAAGCAAAGATGATACTGGATCTGTTCCCAATCGTTGAATAGGCAACTCATGCAAAGGCAGAGCACAGACTATGTCAGCGACGCGGGCCAATCCAGTGCGCATGGTGCGACTAAGGATTTTTGGTGCCTACCAGAGATAGCAAGGCCATCTGGGAGATGATGTATCAGTGATGGATGTGATCATTGAGAAGACCTCCATACACAAGCTACATGACGCAAGGTAGAGGGTAGAGGTCACTTGAACCAGCAGACCAAGCAGAGGTCAGAACGGCAGCATTGGTAGTCTGTGAAAAGTGTCAGTGTCAGAGATGAGGTTAGATTCCGATTTCTACTATACAAAACCTAGATAGTCCAAAAGTATGAGAAGTTGGGCTTGCAAGATGGGGTCAAAAAGGCATCAGAAAGGATCTTCAAGAAATATGACAAGGCATCTCAGGATGAAAAGGAGATGATCACAGATGTCATTCATCAGAACCACATGTGAGTGTTGAACGTACCTCATCAGATGTTTTATTTATTTATATTCTTATGCCATAGCAACCATGCTAACTGAGTCAAATAAATGGGTTGGTGTAGGCTATGTATGACTTTGAAAGGAAGCTATCTATATGATTGCAAGCCGAATGGGGAGGAGGAAAATGAGAAGATCTTGAGAACAAAGGGTTATTGAAACATCTCTTGGGATCTCTGTGTAAATCTATCGGTCACTAATGAAATGTACTACTTTCAGAGTGGTAAAACAACCTCAGAACAATGTCATTCGAATACCATTTAGCTTCCTAAGATGTTCGGCAAAGTTGAGTATATTATATCTAATCTATTGGATAGGAATGTTGGCATCAAACGGCACACACCATTAATCATTCCTGCACAATATCCTCTTTCCGTGGCTTTGAGTCCTTTATCTCTTTACCTTGGCCAATCAATGTTCTTACTTCGTCATCAACCTCGATACCTAAAGGAAGAAAGGCCACGCATCAACACCCACACTCAGCAGGATCAAAAAGTAAGAACCCACCAAGACCTTCCTCGCGCACCAAACCCAACACATGCTCAATCTCGACAAACCCGTCCTTGTCCACGTCCAACTTTTGGATGACAGCCTGCCCAACCTCGTCGTCTGGCTTATGCTTGATCACAGCGAGCGCTTTCTCCAAGTCCTGGACCGAGATACGACCCTGGGCGTCTGCAGAGATCATCTGGAGGGAGCTGCCAACGCGGGAGTCGTATTCCTGGAGCTGACTGTCGACCTTGGTAAGCATTGTCCGGATACGCTTGGTCAGCGCGCCGGAAGGAGACTTCGGGTCCTATGATACGGAAGGGATGAGGGGACGATCAGTAGCAGCGACACGAATAGGCATGGACTGACCTCTTCGGCTTGCAGGTTCTCCTCCATAAGCGCACGGAGCTCGTCGCGCTCCTTCAGAACACTGGATTTGGCAGACATGATGGACAAGGCTTCCGCCAGCTCTTTCAACTGCTCCGTGGTCATACGAGCATTCTCCTCTTCGAGAACAGGATGCAGCTTAGACGATACCAATCAGTCCACGGTGTCGAATATGTACCATCAGGCTGACTTACCTCGCTGTCAGGCAAGAGTGATTGCGCAAGACTTGCTTCCAGTTCGTCTGCCTTGCGTTTTGCGCGTCGAGCGTCTTCCTCCTTCTGCTCCTGCTCTTGCTCATCTTCAATGAGTTCCTCTTGCTGTTGCAATACCTCCAGTTTCTGCTTGTAGCTGGCATTGTCCGAGTCGACTTCAAGCTCAGCTTCGTTCAGCTATTATACCATGTCCTTCAGTCAACCGCCCTTGAGAAAAAAGGGACGAGGCGAACCAGGTTGTCAGGCAAACCACACATGACACTCTCCAAACCCTGAATAACCGTCGTCTTCCCGTCCTCATCAGGGCCCTGTTTCTTGTCAAAGTGGAATGCTCGTCCAAGAATGAGAAGAACCCCAGAGACACGGTTATGCAAGTGCAGCTGAATCCACGTCGAAAGCTCATCTCGTAATCTCGCGGGGGAGACCCCGGTAGTGCGGATTCCCCTGGACTGACAGGCGGCCTGGAGTTCTGACGTAGAAAGTTCATCGACGCCCTCGGCAAAGATCGCCTGATCGTCCCTTCTTAGGTTCATGAGACGGGAACGAATAGCACCCCTGAGGAAATTATCCGTTCCAAATGCGTTGATTCCCATATACCGACACATCGAGACGAGTTGTGGACGGGAGAGGTTGTCGAGTGTGAGGTCGTCATCAAACAACTTGGCGACGTTGATGATGTCGGTCGCGGAAGGAGGTTCGCCGGTTGAACGAACTTTTCGGAAGAACTCTTTGAAGGCGTCCGTGCCGAGGATATGGGCGTTCGCTTTGAGACCCGATTCTCGAAGGGTTTCTTGGAGGAATTTGGCCATTTCCAGCCTAACCCTGAGAAGCTTGCGTTGCTTCTCTTCCTAAAGGCAGGAGGATGAGGGGTTATCGAAAGAATCCAAAGGCAAGATATACTAACAGCAGCAAACTTGTCTTCAAACGTCGAGGGGAGCATGCTGGGGAATAGCTTGAGTGCGACAGGAAGGAGCAACTCCATGAAGGGTATGATGACGAAGGCGGAAAACGGGACCAGCTTGAGCAAATCCTGAGTAGTTCTCTTGAGCTAATGCGAATTGGATCTGGTCAGACGAGTACCGAACGGCAAAAAAGCGCATGAACACACCTGCCTGCGCTCTCTGCGTGTCAAGCTCTCTCCATGAAGAATCTTCCACTGCAGTCTGGCCGAGATACGGACTTCGGAGACGAGGAGCTTTGACCCGTGCCAGTAGTGCTGGGCCTCGTGCTTGACTTTCTTCCATGCGCGGGAAAGGAGGGGCGCGTCTTCCTTTGGCGCAGGCGGGGAGGGCTTTGGGTCTTGTGAGGAGCCTTTTGCGACTGCGGCGCTATTTGACTCGTATCTGACCAAACGAAAGGGTATGGGGGGCTGACGAATGAGGAAAGGAGAGCGGGAAAGCACATGATGAGAGAGCGCGCGAAGAGGGAGCGACGAAAGATGGCGATGATTAACTGCACGGAATACGACTACAACTGGCTGTTGTGAGCGGGGAAGCCACAGAGACATAGCTGAGGCTGCGGACGTCGAGGACGACGACGAGGACCATAAAAATATCGATGCCGACGTGATGCATTCGATCGGCAAACTTACGTGCCGAGTTCCCGTTTGGCCGTGTTTGTAGAAAGATGATCTCTCCGCAACAAGCAAGCAGAGAATACAAGAAAGCCCGCAGACTACACTGGAAGTCGACGAAAAATAGACCCGCAGATGTAGACGCGAACTGGTCCCCGTTCAGAGCTGCGGAAAAGAAATACAAGGCTCGATTTCCTCCACCCGATCTTTCCGCCGTACTTGACCTCGCTTCGCTCCTAAGCACGAACCCACCGACGCTGTATCAACCTACTCGAATCTCGGACGAGGGACCAGACGTGTTTATTCTACCTGACACACCAGGTGAGGCGCCATGATCATTACTGGCTAACACTAACGTGTCCACCTCCTAGGACTCGTTCTCCTGCCCGCATTCGTGACCCCACAAGATCAACGTCGACTAGTCAGATGGTCGCTCCTTGATCACGCGCGCCACCCAAACGAAACGAACCTTGACGCCCATTATGTCCTCCCGCCCGAGGGTATCTGGAACGCCCACCTCCGATCCCGCACTGCAGGTACCGAACCCGTATTCGTTCGAACCAAAGCTTCCCTTAATAGCGAATCTCTCCTTCGAACCTCATCTTCAGGCCCACGTCAGCTCGTCTCAAACGACCCTGCCTCTGTAGACAACCTCTGCTCTCTTCAATCACTTCCAAAACCTCCGCCAGAACCATCGACGACGGCCGCAGATTGTCTTGCTTCTGATCTCGTACCAAAACTGCGATGGGCAAATATCGGCTGGTCGTACCACTGGGGTAGCAAGCAATACGACTTCTCGAAGGGCAAGGGCGAAATAGACCCCTTCCTCCGACATCTTTGTAAATGCGCTGTCGGCGCTGTACCCTGGGAAAAGGTCTTTGAAGGAGATGACCCCGACGGGTGGGGAGATGATGACTGGAGGACGTGGAAAGACACCTATGGTTTGTACCGCAATCGCTCACACAACCAAGACTTACCCGGCTTTCAGAACCCGACGCTGGCATTGTCAATTTTTATCAGACAAGGGTGGGTGCGTTCACATGACACGAGTTTTGAAATAGACGCGTGCGTAATTGCAGGATACGCTCATGGGTCACGTCGACCGCTCAGAGGTCTGTGCCACGTCCCCGCTTGTATCTATCTCGTGAGCTGCGATCACCCTTCTGGCATTCCGCAGCCGCTTATGTGCCTAACTAGGCTAGGCAACACCGCTATATTCCTAATCGGTGGGCTCACTCGGGACACTGAGCCGATCCCTCTCCTCCTCAGATCCGGCGACGTCTTGATCATGTCTGGTCCAGCTTGCAGACGCGCCTACCACGGTTGGATCATTCCATCATCACTACTGACAGTCAACTGAGCCAATGCAAAGGGGTCCCGCGGATCTTGGAAGCCACACTCCCTGAACACTTTTCGCAGCATCCCGACGGCGATGGCGAGATGATAGATTGGGAACCTTACAAAGACTACATGAGCAACGCCCGGATCAATATCAATGTTCGACAGGTATTTCCAATAGGGTTTGACTCTGGGCCGCAAATACAAGGTACCATGTGACGGACTTATGTAGAAACCACTGATTCCCATCCTGTGTTCCCCGTGATGACATCGACCATCAATAGACCAAGATGGATAGTTGCTTGACACCCCACTGGTCTGATAAAAAATGCAGGACGTGATGACAACGGATAGGCGCGAAGAGAAAGCACTACGTTATACGTTATCCACCGATCCGTATACCGAGCGAGATATCCCCCAAACTTGTACTGATCAGGGTTCTCGTTGGTTACAGTACAAGAAGCAAAGCTTACGTTGCAACGGACCAACGACACCGCGCCATAAGTGGTAAAGGGACAAGCATCAGGGAAAGCATGAAGGGCACGTCACTAACTGGTGCCTGGACGTCACTTGGCCCGGACACCTGAGTGGCGCCGAATTCGTCAACAAACTACGACACTTTCCACTTGGTAACGACTCACGTTGGCGTGGAAAAAACGGTTACATGACGTCCTGCAAATAAGTATACTTTACGCAATGGTTGGTGGAGTAAGAAGAACAATCGGACCTAGAAGGACCGTGAATCAGAGTTCTTCCTCATATCGATCCCCCGCTGTACCATCCAACTCTCCAAATATATCGCCGTCGTCGTTATCCGGGGATGTTGGTCTCCAATCATCGACAAACTCGTTGCTCTCCGTGGTCTTCTGGTGTCCCGAAGAGTGGAGCATATAATCGTCCCAGCCCCACTGAGAACCATCAACGTTATCTGGATCTGAGAACACAACATCCTCGTCGGCAGTGCTATCACCGTCAGCATCAACGCCAAGGAGACGAGCCAATGCGTCCATATTGACGCGTTTGGCACCTCGTTTCGTTTCGGGGAGCACTGGTTTACCGTGGCCAGCGGTAGCCTTTTCCTTTGATATCTCCTCGCTCCAGTTGAGTTGGAATAGCGGCAAAAGGGCCTCTCGTTCTTGTTCGCTCCTTAGTAACCCCTCCAGTTCTCCATTGGCGAAAAGCTCTTCGTCAGGAATGTCCTTTTCAGTGCTTCCTCCGCGGGACGCGGCGAGAAGTTGAAGACGGGTGGGAGGAGAGCCTCGGGTCCGGGTCAGTTCGTCGGGAGAACATGTTAGTAAGTGTGTCAACAAAGATACATTGTCATTGAAAGTCGCCGCATCGGAGGCGCCAGACGATAACGGATCGAGCAAAAATTGATAGGCCGCTTCTACTGCGTTACCCTTCCTGTCGATCTTGCGTCGTTTGCTCGGTGGTGGCGCGATGACATCTACCCCAACGTTCTCGCCCGATGACGCGGCCGTTGGCATGTCCACCCTTTCGTCACTCCCGTGATCTTCCTTCTCGTCATTGGCGACATCGCCAGGGTCAAGTTCCAAGTCCAAATCTACCTTCTGCTGGCTCTGCATGTGGCTTAACCATATCTGTTGATGGAATTGGATGACATCTTTGATTCCCCTGGCGACGATGGCTCGTTTTGGGACCCTTGATCGGGCCGAGGCGCCCCGGCCTTTACCCTTGAAGACGAACTGATCCAACCAGGGGACATGACGAATCCATTCCTCGATTAGGTCGTAAAGAATTTTGTATCGGGAAGACACGACGCCGGGGCCAAGCGCGAAGCGGGTAGCGAGTGTGCGTGAGAGCTCCTTGAGATGTGGGAGCGGCGTACGCGCTTCGGCTTCCAGACCGAGGATAAGCAACGCACAAGCTGTCGGGGGTGTGGGAAGGTTCGTGAGGGGTAAGGGTGGTGAATGGTGCGAGATGATCTGGGACAGTGACGTAGCTGTGCGAACGGCTGTCTGTAGCGAGAGCGGCGTGAGGACGGAAACGAGGGATGTGGGGAGCTGAGAAGGCGGGGAGGAAGACAAAGTTTCGGGGCGTATGACGGACTGGAGGTGGGCGTGGAGGACGGGAAGATGCACGGAAGGATCTACGGAAGCGAGAGAGAAATCAAGAAGGGAAACCACGGATTGAAAGGCGCGTGCGATGGAGACTGCTGATTCGTCAAGGAAGAAGGCAATGTCACGGAGAGAATCCGATTTGTGTGCCTCGCGGAGGGCAATGGCGATGGAAGCGCCGGCAACGAGTTTCGCTTTCCGTCCCCACTTGTAGTTTCCCTTTGCCATGGCTTGTGAGAATATGGCTTGCGCGCGTGGGGACAGACCGGGGTTGTTTAGCCTTGAGAGTACGGAACTAATAAAGGTGTTCATGGCGATCTGAGGGTGCTGTTAGCGACGAGCGTGGTGGTGAGACGCATCGGCCGACCGTGTTCTTTCTGTGGCGGTCCTGCTTTGTCTGGGCAAGGTGCCAACCCCTGCTGGTGCGGGGTGCGGAGTAGGACGTTGTCGGGTGGGCATCGTGGTCGGCGAGGACGACCTGGAAGGGGTCTGCGAGTGTGCCGCAGCTGGCGCATACGAGAGAGCCGGCGTCGTCGTGTGCGATGTGGGTAGCGCCGCACTCGCGACAGGCCATCGTCTCAGAGAAGATGACGGCGGTGTGCACATAGACACGTGGTGGTAGGACCCCGAAAACTCTGTTCGTGCAATTTACCTACGGGTCTTCTAGTCCGCACAAGGCCCTCTTTAACGCCTATTCTCCGCACGACATACCCCAAGAAACCGGGTCTTGATCCTGCCGTGTTTCGTTCTTGCCAGCCATTTCATACCCCGATGTGTTCAGGGTCTCTGCTCCGCCGCATCTGCGATTATCCGTCCACGCACGCCACGTACCAAGTTGGCCCTGAGCAGATCTCCCCATTTAAATAGCACTCACCTCTCTTCCTCTTCCCTTCCACTCCTGCTACATCATGTCCGCCAGCGTCAACCTAGGCTTTCTATCAAAGGGCTCTGCCCACGTCAGGCGCAGACTCTCCAGCACTGGACCTGGAGAGAAGCCCACCTTGGCCTTCTCCAGACTCACCGTGAGTCCCCATCGCCCGCTCAACAGCATCACTGATCATCTTATCTAGCCTATGTGGGCTGGTATCGCTGGCGTAGTCCTTGCAGGCGGCAAATCCATCGAAATCGCCGTCTCCGTTCACGACTCAGTCTATAGCACCGACTTTTCCTCCACCATCGTGCCGTACACTCCGGCCAACACCGCTAAAAATGCCGCCGTGATCGAGGATCACGTCCTCGAGACCCTCAAAAAATTCTCCCAGGAACACCTCAGCAAGTTCCTCGGTGCCGGAGTCACTCTCAGCCTCCTCAAAGAGGTACCCATTGTCTCTTTTTGATCGATAGATCGTGTGCTCATCCGTTCGTCAGTGCCCTAACCTTTGTACTCGCCTCTGGCTAGAGCAAGACATCGTGCCCGTCGTCTTCAATATCAAGCCTTTCCACACCGACTCCCTCACGCGCCCCAACATCAAGCACCGCATCTCTTCCACCACTGGCTCCTATGTTCCTTCTGGTGCAGAGACCCCCACGGTCTACGTAGATGCCTCCCATCTCCTAGATCACAACAACATCCAAGCAGGTATTGCCACCAGGCTGCCTATTCCCCGCACCCTCGACGAGCAAGCCGACTCTGCCGCTCGTAAATGTCTCATGTACTATGGTCCCAACAACAACCCCCGTCTCAGCATCGGTCCCCGCAACCAGGTCACCGTAGACCAAGCTGGCAAGATCCATCTCATCGATGATCTCGAAGTATTCCGCAAATCCGTCGGACAAGGTACCTGGAACGCTGTCAACAAGCTCGCCGATGAACTCCGTGAGAAAAAGGTCAAGATCGGTTTCTTCTCGTCCACCCCACAGGGAGGTGAGTGGTTTCAAATCGATTCCACGGATGCTTCTGATCCCGATGGTCCTTTGATGATGATGCGATGTAGGCGGAGTTGCTCTTGTAAGCTACCCCACACGAGATGAAACAGTTCATTATCGCTTACCCACGGTTGCCTACAGATGCGCCATGCTCTTATCAGGTTCTTGACAGCATTGGATGTCGATGCCGCGTGGTGCGTATCTCCTCCTTGCTTTCATCATATCACACCTTGTTGAATTGGCCCCTTTCCCTGATGACCTATTATTAGGTATGTCCCAAACCCGTCGCCGAGCGTTTTCCGTACGACCAAGAACAACCACAACATCCTGCAAGGTGTGGCAGCCCCCGACCTGCGCCTCACCGATGAAGCCAAGGCTCAGTTCGATGCCTGGATCTTGAAGAACGGTCTGAGATGGACTGCCGAAGGTGGACCACTCGCGCCTGGTGGAGTCGATGTCGCCTTCATTGGTAATTTCTCTTGTCCACTCCTTGGTGTCTTCGCTGACAGCGGCTTTAGATGACCCGCAGATGCCCGGTCTCATTCCACTCATCAAGAAAGTTAGACCCGAGCTTCCCATTGTCTACCGCTCCCACATCGAGATCCGTAGCGATCTAGTTCAACAAAAGGGTTCTCCGCAGGAAGGTGTCTGGCAATACCTGTGGAAGAACATTCAGCTCGCCGACTTGTTCATCAGTCACCCTGTCAACAAGTTTGTCCCCAGCGACGTGCCTACTGAGAAATTGGCCCTCCTTGGTGCCGCTACCGACTGGTGAGTGGGCAAACCTCCTTCACGATGGTCATCATCATCATCGCGCGCCCGTAACACAGGCTTGATGGTTTGAACAAGCACCTCAGCCCCTGGGACTCGCAATACTACATGGGCGAGTTCCGCAGCCTGTGTGCCAAAGAGAAGATGCACGAGCTGGAATGGCCTGTGCGCGATTACATCGTCCAGGTCGCACGGTTCGATCCTTCCAAGGGTATTCCCAACGTCATCGAGTCCTACTCTCGCCTCCGCAAGCTTTTGGATGCGGACGGCTGCAACGAGGAAGAGATTCCCCAGCTCTTGATCTGTGGACACGGTGCCGTCGATGATCCGGATGCCAGCATCATCTACGATCAGGTCATGAACTTGATCGCTTCAGGCAATTACAAACAATACGCGAAAGATATCGTTGTCATGAGGCTCCCACCGAACGATCAGCGTACGTTCTACTTGATTTCGCCGTTATCAACCAACTGATAGGGTAACGACAGTTCTGAACGCCCTCATGGCGAACGCCAAGATTGCTCTCCAGCTCTCGCTGCGTGAAGGTTTTGAAGTCAAAGTATCCGAGGCACTCCACGCCGGCATACCCGTCGTTGCGTCTCGCACTGGTGGTATACCCCTCCAGATCGAGCACGGTAAATCTGGATACTTGACTGAAGTAGGCGATAACGATGCCGTCGCAAAATACCTCTACAACCTTTACACGGATGAAGCTCTTTACACCAAGATGAGCGAGTACGCAAGGACGCATGTTTCAGACGAAGTCGGCACCGTCGGGAACGCTGCGGCGTGGTTGTACCTTGCTGTTATGTACAGCCGTGGAATCAAGATTCAGCCTCAGGGCGCGTGGCTGAATGATCTGCTCAGGGAGGAAACTGGCGAGCTGTACCAGCCAGGCGAACCCAGGTTGCCTCGTGGTTCTCTGCAGCTGCAAGGATGAATAGATCTACTTGCAGACAAACGTTGGTTGTACGATTGATTGATGTCGCTGCATCTTCTTGGTTGTACTTAAATCTTGTACGAGTATACCATCTTAGAGTGTATACTACTACATGCATGGTGCTGATCTAGAGCGTGTGTGAGACCCAAGACTCGCTTTTGGCCAGCTCCACGGAGGATTATCTGACAAAAGCACCGCCAACACAGGAAAGATGTAGATCTGTCTTACTCACAGCCGCGGCGATGGCACATTCGCCGCCAGCCCTTACTCGGAAGTCTCCCACCGAATGGAGGGTTGTGCACTTCTTATGGACCAGCACGATCGTAGATTACCAAGCTCTGTGCTCGATCCGTCTCTGCTGCAGCGCGGTGTGATTTGGTGCTCGCTTGAGCGCTCTTTGAGAGTTTCGATGATGACCAGTCTGGGCTGTACGGCGGGGCAGTGGCCGTGCCAAGCTGACATCTCGGAGTCTCATCCTGCTCTTGGTCTCCTCCCTCACCCTCGAACAATTCACAACTAACCAAGTACACGTTAATTCTCATTTTCGTTGGAATTTGGTACCCATGATGGAGGTCGACATGCAATCTCCGCCCTCGACTTTCCGCCCCGTCCCTTTTGCCATCAAACGACCACGTTCGCCTGGGTCGCCCACGCAGGAGCGGCAAGTCGTGCGTGCTTGACCTCGGTCAGAGTTTTTTCGCGTTTGCTCACTGCGCCTCCACGCTGTTCTACAGAAACGTCCTTCACTCGTCCCGGTCGGTTCAGATGGGCATGGTTCCCGCCGCGCCTCCACAGCAACTGACGGGGTGGCGGATGGCCGGGTGGCCAGCCAAGACGATTGGGTCAGGCAGGCGAGGGAACTCTCAATTACGAGTCCGTTGTCAATTACGGCTGGTTTCCCGCTTGTGATAGATGGTAGTGCTACCGTGGCTCAGAGCAGGGTTGACGAGCACATGGTGAGTCCTCAGGCACACGCGTGGATGGTACTCGCAGACGATGCTCAACGTGGGACGTGGCCACAGGCTGTGGATGACGAAGAGTCGCAGATGCTTCGTGGGGACGTGCATCCAGGTAGCTCACGGCCGTGGGCGACGAAGGGCCATCTACCTTCGATACATATCACGACGTCTACACAAGCATCTGTGTCTGTACCGAATGGACTCCATGCGCTGTCGCCCGCGCCATTTAGCTTGCTCACAGAGCCACCTTCGTCCTCGAGCGAGTCGGCGTCCTCGACGTCGTCAATATCAGTGACGCGGACGAGCGTGGGTGCGAACGCGGCGCGTCTCTGTCCTCCGGATATCTTTCTCTTTCCGGCGACCCCATCAGACACGCCGCCTGATCAACACGAGTCTAGGGCTGAAGATGGGGAAAGCGTGCTTGGACCTCATGCCCGGATGCGGGATCAGAGTCTTTCGCAGTCGTTGCTGGCTCAGACACTGGATCGTGTAGATGCCAATGGGTCGCCGCGACCGTCGAGGACGCCTGATATGCCGTCTGCTGTTAGAAGGCACCGCGTGACGATGGGACCGCGTGCCGATTGCGTGAAATGTAGAACGGGCGTTAGAGGGCACTGGATGCATTTCGATTGATGGTCGTTGGGGACCAAGGTTACTTTTATCCTCTCTGTCATCGTTTTTGGGCCGCATACCTTAACGTTGTTGTTCACATCATATTGCTGCATGTATATACAGTCCACAAGAAATAGCCCCTGACCTAGCCAAGGTTCAACAGAGCATAAACAAACCAATTTGGACTTGGTGCCGAAAATATCGAAATTTTGTGTCCGCTGGCATGTCGGAGGGAGGAATCAAGCAACATGTCTACAACGCTCCCTTTGTTCTGGAAGTTATCTTCCCCCTCGAAAAAAGAGCGTATCGGCGCGTCCGTCAAGCTCATCAGCGCTCTTGAACAATTCCAGGCGCTGCAGGTCCCACAATCCAAGTCGGACGGCTCGGATAATGAAGGAGGCGATGCTTTGGACGTGTTAAACTCGCAGGACGTTTCGTATTCAATACGTCGGCTCGTACGAGGTCTCGCGAGTCCTCGAGAGAGCAGTAGGCTTGGGTTCAGCGTTGCTCTCACCGAAGTACGCCACCGTCTCCACATCACCGCACGCAACTCGTACTGATCTCTCCGTCGCAGTTGCTCTCCCGGATAGACACGGTGACGTGTGCACAAGTCCTCGCGCTCATCGTCGAGTCTACGAAGAGGCAGGGATCGATGAGCGGACTGGAAGAGCGGGACGTGCTATTTGCACGCCTGTTTGGGATCACTGCGGTCGTGCGATCTGGGTTGCTCGTGCGCCAGACACCCTTGCCCAGCACCGCGTCGTCCACCTCCAACTCCCCCGTGTCGAGCTTGGAAGCTTACGAAGCGGTGCTGAGGCACCTCTTGGAACTCGGCGAGGCAAAGTCATGGTTGAGAGAGAGCGCTTGGTGGGTGATCGGGTTGGCTATCGACGGGGTGCATGCTTCGTCGGTGTCGTGGAAGGCTCAGGCGCTCGACGTGACGATCCGTGCTGTGTATTCAAAGGACGAGGACAGTTTTTGGACCCCGGATAGGGTTGCGATCACGTTGAAGCTGCAACCTCTGATGCCGAACCATCAGTGGGGGAACATGCTCGCTCCGGTGTTCAAGGGACAAAACATCTTTGCGTCCAACAATCTTTCGTCTCTCGGCAAGATACTAAAGGTCGGTCTATGATGTTTGCGGTCAAGGAAAGTTACTTATTCCCATGGCTTGTAGGAATCCGCTGTGGATGAGGAAGACACGCCGAACTCGGGTACCGGATCGTGGAAGCCCCAACTTCACGTTGCATGGGATGTTATATTCGATCGACTGCTCCCACCATCCGGGTCGGAACTCGCTCCACAAGGTTCTTTCAGCGAATTCTTCCGAGTAGTCGTGGATGGTAAGCGTATATGCACATTCCAGCTGCTGCGATGCCTTATACACGGAATAGAGTCCTTGTTCTCCCCTTCATCTTCTCCCGAGAGAAAATACTGGGGATTCCAAGTGTTCAAAAGGGCTTTGGCGCGGGTCAAGGCTACCGAGCTGCCAATGCTCTTTACGAAAAATCTCATGCGAAATTGGATCAATCATCTCTCAAACCAGGATCGCTATCTGCACAAAATCTCGCTTGATGTGGTACGTTCCGCGGATCCCTTACTTGTCTGAGGTCATTGATGTGTGGTAGGCGAAGCATATCCAAACGCTTGTCCAATCTTCTCCGTCGCTCGGATTCCCATTGATTCTCCAGTTGACTGGCGTCAATGGAAGTGGACAGTTCGATAAACTGACAAAGACGAAAACAATTGAGTCGATACTAGCGGTGATGGACGGCGCGGGTATCAAGAGTTATGTCCTTTCCTTACTTGAGCAAGTGAATTCGCCAAAGGATGCGCAAGAGTATAGTATTCTCTCGCTCTGGCACACATACAAGGGAGCTGAAATACAGAACGACAGGGAACCTTCTGCAATCGATTCCCGGAGAATATGGATCACAGACCAATTCGCAGCACTCGTTCGCAATGGTTCAATTCCCAAAAACGACGAATGGATACAAATCGTGCTTGATTTTTACGTCGCCCATGGACTTTTCGTCGTTCGCAAAAAGTCTGAGAAGAATCCTATTCACGCGGTGTGTTGAAATCCAAAATTTGGCGTGTGTGGTTACTGAAGATGATGGACTAGCTGCATGCGACCCCTTCGCCACCTTTTTCAGAGGCAGCCCAACAACATTGTCGTGAAAGATTGCTTAGCTGCCTTGGTGTTCTTAGCTCCCACCTTACAGTCTTTAAGCAAGGTTTGTTACGCCTTTCAGCCGCATTGTATAAACTTATTCACACACATAACAGATGAACACACGCACAAGGAGACGGGTGTTGCATCCGACGGGGAGTTCTGGACATCCAAAACACTGGCCACGATTGCTTCGTTAGACAAGGATACCAAACATGTCAAACCGCTGATAGACATTGACGAAGAAGTTCGAGCTTCCCTCGCCAAAATAGAAAAAACAATCGGCCAGCTGAAAAAGGTACAGTCTGTTTCTCTCTTTAACTTTACCGGAATTTGACCTCGTCATACCAGACGGATGACGACAAACGCGAGGTTGCAAGAGGGTTCGAGTTGATTCTCTCATCGTTCCTGTTTCAATGCCGCTGTGGCGAGGTCGATAGCTTGGAAAACCTCGAGGTCAGCACCTTTCTATCGCCATCATTCCTTAACCCATCAACGATACTCCCACCCCAGGCCATTCTCAAAGCGACTTCTAAAATATTCTCGAGCGAGAAAATGCCGAAGAAATCAAAATCCGAGCCCTCTGAGGATGAATCCCCACCCATAGATGTCCTCGTGGACGCGATCATCGGTTTTTTGGAGAACGCGAACGCGTTCACGCGGTCGGTTTCCAACGAGTCCTTCTCGCGTGTCACGAGTGCTGTACAAGGGAGCACTATAGATTTGATTCTTAGCGTGAGTGGCTTCGTCTTACTTCCGAATGACCATCATGACAGCAACTCGTTAGCAACTCGAACGGCGGGATCCAAGCGAGTTGGTCGATGAAGATGAAGAGATGGCTAGTGATGATGACGAGGAAGAGGACGAGGGCAAGGATGGGAGTGACGAAGAGGACGAAGAGGAAGAAGAGAGCTTGGAAGAGGCAGAATCGGGAGAGAATGACTCTGAAGAAGAAGACGAAGAGGCCGTTGACGAAGTACGCAAAAAGATACAGGACGCACTAAAAGCGAGCGGGGTGGACATCGGAGAAGATGGTTCTAACGAGGATTCTGATGAAGAGCTCATGAACGACGAGCAGATGATGGCTCTTGATGACACTCTCGCGAATATTTTCCGTACCAGGACGAACGAACGAAAGTCGAAAAAAGGTCTGTTCACGCTTTCTTGATGTACTGCTTGGATACTCAAGCGGTGTCAAGGGATCGATGTCCAACGAGAGGCAACACACTTCAAGAACAGAGTCCTGGATCTCGTGGACATTTTCGTCAAGCGAGAACCTCAGAGTCCTCTCAACGTTCGACTCGTCCTACCATTGATTGAATTGGCGACCAAGAGTAGCACGGACGAACGTCAGCTGTCCGACAAAGCTAGTGGCATCCTCAAAAGTCGACTCGTCAAATCAAAGGACTTGCCCACGACCGCGCTGCGAGACGAAGTCGAGCCGGTGCTCCGAGAAGTGCATCTGCGAGCGCAGAGGTCGCATCCGTCCGATGCGCTGTCCTTGCTCAGCCAAGCCAGTCTTTACCTCTGCAGGATACTGGTATCCCTGAACGAGCAAGACGTGGCCACCGAGGTATATCAAGAGTCGTTCGACAATTACATGTCGCGCAAGGCATCGCAGCTCGCGTTTGGCTTCTTCCAAGACTGGGCGCGACGTTTCCCTGCGCTGGGATGGCAACTACGGGACAAGGTCTTGCAGTCTTCTGCCAAGGCTGTCAATTTGTACCGGAAGTGTCAAGCGTTTCAACTTTTGCATGTCATATTGAGCCAACCGGACAAGGTGTGTATCTTT
>JBBPMA010000826.1:0-16603 GCA_038090075.1 Xanthoconium purpureum | reverse complement strand
TCCGAGTCGCACGTCGCACGTCGTGCCTGGTCAACATCATTACCAGACGGTCCAGGGCGCAAGCGGAACAATGGCGGTCAGGGCGGCAGTAGCCCCAGGACGAGGTCCTTCGCGTAGTCGAAGGTGCACTTCCCACCTCTTCCCACCCCTACCTGTGCTGAGCTCCCTTTGGAGACGGCACCACGAGAGCACTCTGCGTAGATGTCGACTGCATTCATTCGAAGTGATGCTATGGTCGCGATCAGACAATACGCACACCGCGCTGAATTCGGTCACGTGTACGTGTGATTCGAACGCCTGGCAACCCGACAGTTATTATGTCAAGGCCCAGACCTGCATCGGAAACGTCCCTCGCCGACTGGCGTACAGGGTCCGGGTATCGATGGTGCCGGTACGAAGTTCGAAGACATGAGTTTGATCGGTACAATGGGTGAGTAAGTCCGACCTGTCATTCTGTCATCATTACCGCTGCCTTGAAGTTGCAGATCCGCGTCAGAGGTCCCCTTAATTGGTTGCCACACGTACACTGCCGGGTGATCACTGTTGGCTCCGGATTTGCTCCTGATCACAAAAGTCCTTCGGACTCGGACTCCGTGGGCGTTAGGGTATTGGTTGAAACTTGTCTTGTTATTCCTGTCAATCTGAGAGTCAACCGAGTTCAGTTCCCACGATTCATTCGCGTGAACTCATTGCAATATTATTCCGACGCTCTCGAATCTCTACACTAGACGAGTCCGGGATCAGAGGATAGCCGAAGTTGTTGATCGTATGATACAGCAATGAGGCGGTCACAACTAGTATTGAGGTGCGTGGCCTTCATGACCACGGTGCCGCAGTTCTTAGATAGCGTACTCATCCAACAATGTCCTGTCCCGTCAAGGTCTTTCGGTAGTCCACTGGCAGGTCGACAAGTTCTTTGAAGTGTGTCGCTAAGCTGTCTGTTGATGAGATGCGTTTAGGCAATCCCGTCCGAGCTCCTTGAGGGCAGTGTAAAACACAAGACGACCATCCTTCTCATTCGGATCAAATATTTCGGTAGGACTGACGCCTGTGGTCCGCTGCGAGACTGATGAAATAGATGATGCAAGATTGGTTGACCGAGCGGCAATGGTATATCAACGTGTGGATGCTTTGATGACGCCCTCATTGTAAAGACGACTATTCCCTGCAGCAATGGGTGAAGATGAGCAATATACATATACATCGATAAAAATCCTCTCAACGACGCACACGAAGAACGAAGGTATGAACACAAATGTCACAAAATCTCCGAAAGCATGAAGCTGAAAAAGATGAAAAGCCGAAAAGCGAAATTGACTGCGATTGCTGGTTGCTACATCCTCGCCCTCTTCGCCACTCTTCCTTCCTCCGAGTTTTCTTCGTTCTCGTCCCAGCTGGACAATTTCTTTCCGCCGCCGCCGTTCGCCATCTTGTTTGTTTCCTTCTCGACTCTGACCGTCCTCCGAAGGACGCTCGGTTTCTTCGCTTCTCCCGTAGTCGTGCTGGCAAAAGCATCTTGCATGACCTTGCGCTCTTTTTCGGCACGGAGGATGTTTACTTTTGTCACCGAGCGCGCAATGTGTGGTGGGATTCCACCTCTGGGAGCTCTGGCGTAGTTCGCGCTCCTTGTCGCAGGCGCGGACAGCTGTTGACGGGACCTTGAAGTCTTCGCGTTGGGAGTTATCACCGTTTGGGCTGGCACATTCGAGCTGGCTTGCGTTGTGGACCGAGCGCGGACCGGTTCAAGAATAGCGCGCGTCAAGGGTTGGGGTACGCTCTTCTTCCTGGGATCGTCGGTTGACTCGATACTTGTACTTGAAGGGTCAGGCAGTGTTGTAGACGTCTGCGGCGCTACGTCGTGGAATGATCGGCGACTATTTCCCAGAGGCTGCGCGGACTCGGACTCGGTGGGGACGAACATTGCTAACCACGATGAACTGCACGTGTCGTTTGCTGGTTGGGGGAACATAAGACTGTCATCAAGATCGAAGAATTGTAATCCATTGGGAGGCGACCATCCCTGGAGAGTCGATGTGATCGGAGGGCTCAACTCGGTCTGCACCTGATAGTCGTCCTTGGGAAGTGGCACAGGGTCTGCGGAGGAGATGCAGATAGGTGCAAGGCCCACCGACGCAGCGGATCTATGTGAGTCGACATCCTCGACGTGGACCGGGCTGACCGTCATCGAAAGTTGGGACGGAGAACTCGACAGGGACATAGGGCATTCTTCCACCTCAGGTGTGTGTACGATCGCAGAGAGTATATCGTCCAATTGCGGTTCAGGGTATGTGCTGGGTTCTTCGTCGCATGGCCAGATGTGGGTGATCGTGCGGGTGAATTCGAATTCGCGTGCAATGTCGAGGAGGTCATCAAAGTTGACTGGTGCGAGGCGGTCTTCCTCGAGGCGGGGAGTAGAAAGCCTGGGTATGTCGAAAGGGAGGGTGCTGCAGCTGAGATCAGAAAGCATGTCGACAGCGAGGAAAAGGTGTGGTTGAGACGTGGTGACCAGTTGTCCGAGTCAGGGGTTATGCTTGTCAGCCACCACTCGTAGTGATAGGGCCAACCCAGAACTGTTCCTTCAGCGGCCTTATGGTCCAGAGGTACGATACTTGCTTTGGGCGGATCGCAACTGCAAGTGACCTGGGTTCGATTCCCAGTGAGGCCCTGATTTTTTGTCCATATTTTTTTCATCGCACGAGCTGGATTCTGTAAATGTAGAGACGCCTTCACCAAATATTTGGTTGGTTCGTTGTGCTCGCCGTCGATGGCGATGACCAGCTAAAAATAAGAGAGGCCGCCGTGGGAAAGTCTAGTGATGGTGTTGTTAGCCGAGTAGTGTTTTCAGTCATCCGCCTCGTTCCTTCTCACCCTCCCTTTACCTTGCCTCCTTTCCCCCCGTCCTCTTCCCTTCCTTTGTCGTCCTCGTCCTCGCCGTCGTCGACAACCAACACATGAACAGGCAGTCGACGGGGATGAGCCTCCAGCAGCGGCTCGAGGCCGTCACCGACCTCGCCAGCCTGTCACCCATCTCAGACGATGTCATCGTCACCTGCCTTCGTGAGCGTTTCATGACCGACACCATCTACACCAACATCGGTTCCTCTGCCCTCGTCGCCGTCAACCCACACAAGTATGTCCCCTCAAATGCCGACTCCATCCTCCAAAAATACGCCGCAGACTACCGGGACACGTCCGAGAACAAGACCCCCCTCCCCCCTCACATCTTCCAGCTCGCCAACAACGCTTACTACCACATGAGACGCACAGCCCAGGACCAGTCCATCGTCATCAGGTATGCACCGATCCACTCCTCCATCTACAGTGTGGATGACGAGCGTCTCCCTCTTTTATAGTGGTGAAACTGGCAGCGGAAAGTCAGAAAGTCGCCGCCTCGCTATCAAGACCCTGCTAGAGCTTTCCGTTTCAAACCCGGGAAAGAAGGGCTCCAAGCTCGCGAGCCAGGCGCCCGCAGCAGAGTTCGTCATCGAGTCTTTCGGGAATGCTCGCACGCTCTTCAACCCAAATGCATCTCGTTTCGGAAAATATACTGAGCTCCAGTTCACCGACAAAGGCCGCTTGTGTGGTATCAAGTCGCTTGACTACTATCTCGAGCGCAACCGGGTGGCGGCTGTGCCATCCGGTGAGCGGAACTTCCATATATTCTACTACCTTATGGCCGGTGCATCTCCGGAAGAGCGTCATCACCTACATCTCAGTGACAAGACTCAGTACCGATATCTAGGCCAGCGCGCAGGCGCCGGCGCACGCGCCAATGGTGTCCGTGACGATGATGCCAACCGCTTTGAACAGCTCAAGATGGCCCTCAAGTCCGTCGGGCTGTCCAAGCGGAATGTCGCCCAGACTTGCCAGCTCGTTGCGGCTATCCTTCATCTAGGCAACATTGAGTTCACCATCGACCGCGGTCGTGATGTGGATGCAGCTGTCGTTCGGAACATGGACGTTCTCGCCATTGTTGCCGAGTTTTTAGGTATACAGCCATCCACGCTCGAGAGCGCACTGTCTTACAAGACGAAGCTCGTCAAGAAGGAGCTTTGTACCGTTTTTCTCGACCCTGACGGCGCTTCTGACAATCGTGACGACCTCGCCAAGACACTCTACTCCCTTCTTTTCGCCTGGTTGAATGAGCACATTAACCAACGCCTCTGCCGTGACGACTTCGACACCTTCATTGGTCTCTTCGACCTTCCCGGTCCCCAGAACATGACCAGCCGCCCCAACTCCCTGGATCAGTTTTGCATCAACTTCGCCAATGAGCGCCTGCAGAACTTCATTCAGAAACGTCTCTTCGAATCGCATGTTGACGAGTATCAGACAGAGGGTATCTCGCGCTTCGTCCCCTCGGTGCCATACTTTGACAACGCCGAGTGCGTTCGCCTCCTTCAGAACAAGCCAGGTGGTCTCATCCACATCATGGACGATCAAGCTCGGCGATCCCACAAGAAGACAGACCACACGATGGTCGAAGCCTTCGGCAAGCGGTGGGGCAACCACTCGAGCTTTAAGGTCGGGGCAATCGACCGCTCTGGGTACCCCACGTTCACCGTCAACCACTTCAATGGTCCTGTGACATATTCCTCCGAGGGCTTCCTCGAGCGTAACCTCGATTCCCTCAACCCCGATTTTGTTGCACTTCTCCGCGGCTCTGTTGCCGGTGCGACAGACGGTGCAGAAGGACTTGGATCCATGAATCCTTTCGTCAAGGGTCTCTTCTCTGGCAAAGCCATTGCTACCCAAGCACATCCCCGGAACGAGGACACCATTGTCTCCGCGCAGCAGCCTGTCAAGCCCATGCGCACCCCGTCGACACGTCGTAAGGGTACAATCAAGCGCATGGCAACGGTTCGTGAGGATGCCACTATCGAGGAACAAGACCGGGAAGAGGAGGAAGCACCGAACACTGCCGCGGGTCAAACTCCATGTGTTACTGGCGAGTTCAGAGCCGCTTTGGACACCTTGTTCGAGACGTTATCGGACACACAGTCATGGTTTGTCTTCTGCGTAAACCCCAACGACTCGCAGTTACCCAATCAATTGGAGGGACGAAGTGTAAAAGGCCAAACCAGGAGCTTAGGCTTGACCGAGGTGTCGAAGAGGAATGTAAACGTTTTTGAGGTGGGCTTGGCCCCGGACGAGTTTTGCACTCGATACCAGGAACCGATGGCGAAGATGGGCGTCTTGGACGGTTCAGCGAAAGAGAAGGTCGAACGGACGAGAGGCGTCCTGGGGTTGCAGGAGACTGATATCGTTCTTGGGCAATACAAGGTAATCCTGAGCGTCCATGTGTCGCAGACGCCAGTGATTCTCATGATTTGATCCTTCATCTAGGCCTTCTTGTCTCATGTCGCGTTCCATTCTCTTGAGGACCGTCTTCGTGTTCTCGATGTGGAAGAGCAGAAGCGAAATCGCCTCCGCGATGCAGAGGCAGAAGCTGGCATTGATGTTCGCTCCATCGGCGACCCTTATGCTCCCTACGCGTCTCCAGGACTACCCCCAGATGACTACACAGATCCGTTCAACCAAGTCTCCTCCCAGGCACACGCCCCACTAGTGGCGAACGCCTCTCCATTCCAACGTGCCGACTTCTATGACGACGAATACGAGGACCGCAAATCGTTCCGATCTGATGATTTCGACAATCGAAGTCGATTGACATCTAATCGGGACGATACCGCCTCCAACTACGGCTCCGAGTCATACGCGCCTTCCAGGAACATGTTCCAGAACGCCGATAAGGAGGGCCTGATTGCGAAAGAGGCTCTAGCGGGTGAAATAATGGAGAACGAGACCACTGAAGTCATGAAGGAGACTTCGGCCCGTCGACGCTGGGTCCTGCTGTGCTGGGTCTTAACCTGGTGGATACCTTCCATCTTCTTGAAGTGGTTCGGCCGAATGAAGCGCCCCGACGTTCGTCAAGCATGGCGGGAGAAGTTCGCACTGAATGTCATCATTTGGTTCATCTGTGCTTGTGCGGTTTTCGTCATTGCGGTCCTTGGGAATGTCATCTGTCCCACGGAGCACGTCTTCAGTACCGCAGAGCTCGCATCACACACCTACTCAAACTCGAAGAATAACGTGTACACCGCAGTCCGTGGAGAAGTATTTGACCTTACCGGAGTCGTGGCGACGCATACGCGTGTCATCACTGTCATTCCCGCGAAGACGATTTTGCAGCAGTATGGCGGTGTAGATTCCACTCACTTATTCCCTGTTCAGGTGCGCCATATCCGTTATTGGCTTGCACCTTTTTTCACCTTCTTGGCAGGTCAGCGCACTGTGCAACGGTGTTTCTGGAACGATCAGTCCGTGGGTCCAACTTAGCGCAGCAAACACGACGGACCCTAATGCACAATACCATGATTTCCGTGCGGTTACCAATGATTCTCGACCTGACTGGTACTTTGAGAGCATGACCATCATGCGTTGGAAGAACCGTGTTGGCTATATGGGCTACACTCCGCAACAAATATCCTACATGGCGAACTCTGGACACACCCTCGGTATCTACGATGGCCTCATCTACGATTTGACCAGTTATGTCAATTATGGCCCTTCCGTAGAGGGGCCACACGGTGAACAGGCTCCCGGCACGGATGCACAATTTATGCACACCGATATCGTCAATCTCTTCAAGTATAACTCCGGCCAGGACCTCACGAAGGCGCTTAACAACCTTAACATCGATTCCGGGACGCTTTCTGCTCAGAAGACCTGCCTTCGAAACCTATTCCTCGTCGGTATGGTAGACAACCGGAATTCGCCACAGTGTTTGTTCTCACAGTACATCCTTCTCGCGTTGTCGGTTATGTTGGTCAGCATCATCGCGTTCAAATTTATCGCTTCCATCAACTTTGGTGCTCCCCGTGCACCAGAGGACCACGACAAGTTCGTCATTTGCCAGGTTCCTTGTTACACGGAAGGAGAGACTTCGCTGCGCCGTACCATCGATTCGCTTGCTCAGCTCAAGTATGACGACAAGCGCAAATTGATTCTCGTCGTCTGTGATGGCAATATCGTCGGTTCCGGCAACGACAGACCTACCCCTCGGATCGTCCTGGATATCCTTGGCGCGGATCCCAACTACGACCCTGAGCCATTGAGTTTCGTATCGTTGGGTGAGGGTGCTCGGCAACACAATATGGGCAAGGTGTACTCCGGGCTCTACGAGTGCGCGGGTCACGTTGTGCCTTACCTCGTGGTCGTCAAGGTCGGCAAGCCAACGGAGAGGTCACGCCCTGGGAATCGAGGAAAGCGAGACTCGCAGATGGTCATTATGCACCTCTTGAACAAGGTATGCGTCTATTTGTTGGAACAAGTGATATACTAACTCACGTGCGATGTGTCAAACAGGTCCACTTCAATTCGCCAATGAACCCGCTGGAGCTAGAGATGTATCACCAGATTAAGAACGTGATTGGCGTCAACCCGACGTTTTATGAGTACCTGTTTACGATCGATGCTGATACCACGGTGGATCCGTTCTCTTTGAATCGATTGATCTCTGCGTGCGTCGCGTTTTATTCTCTTCCCGCTAACCGTTGTTGACTCGCACTGGTTATCTTGTAGTATGGTTCACGACAAGAAAGTTATCGGTGTCTGTGGTGAGACGACGCTTGCCAACGCCAAGCAGTCCATCATTACAATGATGCAAGTCTACGAGTACTTCCTTTCCCACCACATGGCCAAGGCCTTTGAGTCGCTCTTCGGTTCGGTTACCTGTTTGCCGGGGTGTTTTACCCTCTTCCGTCTCCGTACCGCCGACACGCACAAGCCTCTTTTGATCTCGAACCACATGATCTCGGATTATTCTCAAAATCGTGTTGACACCCTGCACATGAAGAACTTGCTGCACCTGGGAGAGGATCGTTATTTGACGACACTCCTCCTGAAACACTTCCCGATGCAGAAGACGCAGTTCGTCAGAGATGCCCACGCGTACACCGTCGCCCCGGATGACTGGAAGATTCTGCTTTCGCAACGACGTCGTTGGATCAACTCGACGGTCCACAACTTGGGAGAATTGATGTTTTTGGATCAACTTTGCGGCTTTTGTTGTTTCTCGATGCGGTTTGTTGTCATGGTGGATTTGGTGTCGACGCTCGTTCAGCCTGTCACCGTGGCCTATGTGAGTACGCTACGATAGTTTCACTCTACGTTACTCATTCGTTGCGCGGAACAGATCGTCTACCTGATCGTTTCGGTCGTTGGCGAGGGAAATACCATCCCCATCATCTCACTCGTCATGATTGGTGCAGTCTATGGCCTTCAAGCTCTCGTATTTATCCTTCGACGCAAATGGGACATGGTCGGATGGATGGTGTTTTACATTCTCGCTATCCCCATCTTCTCCTTTATGCTCCCGATCTACTCCTTCTGGCGCATGGACGACTTCTCGTGGGGTGCGACACGTATTGTTCTGGGAGAGTCGGGCAAGAAGATTGTTGTTCATGTACGTCGGCCCCGTTTAATGAGTTGATGGACTGATGCTAACATGACGCTCAATAGGACGAAGGCAAGTTCGATCCCCGCGCGATTCCTCTCAAGACTTGGAACGACTACGAGAACGAGCTATGGGACAAGGAGTCGAATCACTCGATCGGTTCTTGGGTTCCTCCTGGTTACCAACGCAAGGAAGGCTATGCTGAATCACGCACTGCATCGCTGTACGGACACGAAACATTCTATGAACCTCGCGCCCAATCTCCTGCAGCGTCGCAACAATTCGGCGTGTTGCCTGTAGGATACCAGTCCGGCCGTGGCACGCCAATGTCGCAACTCCGCCCATTGAGCGAGGTTGGCATGTTGTATCCCTCCCAGTCGACTGGAGGACTGGGCTCTCGACCAGCGACCAACTACTTTGACCTGCCGCCTGTGCAGAGTTCCCTGGATTTCGGTACGGGTGCACCTAGCGATGCGGATCTGGAGCGGAGCGTCGAGGAGATTTTGCGAACGGCAGATTTGAACACGGTGACGAAGCGGGAGATTAGAAAGGTGCTTGAGGAGCGGTTCAGGATGGACCTCACGGCGAGGAAGGCGACCATCAACTCTGCGATTGATAGGGTGCTGTTGAGCCACTCTTGAAGGGTTCCCCGATGATGTGCCCTCTGTTTTCGAAGAAGTATGGGCTTGGACGTATAGAATGGACTTGGTTGGATCTAGCATACGAATTACCCTCGCTGACACTTTCTCTCTTGCATTATCGTATCCTCTCTTGGATGGTCGGTCGTTGGTACCGAACGTATGGCTACGTCTCTTTTTTCTCTCTTTGGACAGGCTGGACGCTTTTTTGCTCTTTAATATACACTGCTACCTACACCGCTTCAAGTTATACGTACATGGGTGTGCGGGGTTGCTCGCTCTTTCTATCCGCCGCTCTCTCTTGTTGCTCTCGCATAACGCTTGGACATTATTTCTTTCGCATCACAAGAATTTTCTTTAGTTGAATGACTCTGGTAGTGCGAATGCAATGCAATGAATGTGAAGTATGTTCCCGCATCTCGAAGTTACTCTAGGTTGAGCAGTCGCTTTGCCCAAGAGCAAAGTCAACTTGTCTAACGCCGCGTTCAAACAGAGTTCTCTGTGAAGGTGCGTCCCGGTAACCAGTACTTACGCTGAACCATCCAGTTTGTTAAAGCCACAGCCCACGGAGCATTCGCAGCCTCGTGTGTCCCAGATCACTCCCCCGAAACAATTGGATTGCATCGTGATGTGATAAAAGACCAGAACTTTCTGTGGAAAACACAGCACAGATTGAAATGGTGTTCACCGTGCTTTATCCAGAATCGAGATGGATCCGAACCCTCCTTTGGGAGGTACTGAGGAGTTAAGAGGGAACCAGAACACTTCGATCAATGATACCGGATAATGTCAAGTCACCATCTATCACTGCCCCGTCGGTGTGGGTTATATCTCGATGAAGGAATCCGTGAACTGTGCTCCCCCTCGCTAGCTCTGTCTTGCTACTTATTCATTCACTTCAACCTCTGTTGTTGACTCCAGTTCGGCACGTCGCATACCGAGTCCATGGCGAACCCCGAGTCCATGACGAACCCCGAACTTGTGTCGTTCTTTGAATACATTCAATACGATGCCTATGTGTCCCGTACGTCCACAGTGAGAAATCTCGATTGATTGTTCTCAGTGAAGGCCCACCGGGATAGTTGGAATTTTTGCTACAGTTATATATGATTACGGCGAGTATTTCGTCAGTGATCCATTCGTCATAGTGGAGTAACTGGTCGCAATTCAGTTCTTACTCTTCCTGACGAGGTAACATGTCTTCTCATCTTGCATGGCCATGCCAGTGATTGATGACTCGTTACGCAGATAAAGTATATCTGGGTATGCGACAAACGATGGATCGATCGGATCCTATTTCTGATGAGATCGCAGAATCAATCTTGGTCATGGGTGTCCTTTCTGTTCATTCTCGTGCGCGTCGAACTTTCAAATTTAGATTGTATGCTAAATGTGTTCACAGGTCCGTTATCTTGGTTGTTTTATCGCCTTGTAAGTTCACTTTAATCCGAAACGCTCGTGTTATGCTAGTGACTGGCTATTAGATCTTCGCTATTCTGTATGAGAAAAACTCAATTGTATGGGGTATATCTCTGACAAATGTCATATCAAGTCACCGGGGTCTTTCCAGTCCAAAACTTCATGGGTTATCCAATCTACATCATGGTTCGACTTGCGGTTTTGTTTTTTCTCGCTGCTGCTGATCGTGAGTTGCATTACTGGTCATCTCTTCAGTTAAGGAACTCTAATGCCAAATTAGTGGTGATGATCCTTCGTGTATGGGCGATGTATGGCCAGTCGAAATTAATCCTTGGCATACTCCTCATGCTATATATTCCGCAAATCGTTTTTGCTATCGTTGTTATGCTTGTCACCATCGTTCCCAGTAATGTGTCCTGTATGTACCATTCAGATGTGATGCACGGTGCTGACTGTTTGAACCGCTTTCCTACTGGCTTGATGTTGCCCAGCGGATAATGTCCAGGTGCTGGGTAGTCAAGGCTGTTTTGAAGCTACTCTTTTATTCACCTGCTCCCGGGACGCCGCCATTTTGCAACTTATCCCTGGAGCCTTGACATGCATCCTGGTCGTTGCCCAATTTGTGAGGCAGGCATTTCAAATGTACCAGGCAACAAAACAATGGCAGTTAAACCGGTATATGAACCTGTTATTCAGAGAGGGGATCATCTACTTTCTAATGTACGTTGTACCAATTTTCAAGCTGCTCAATTCAGGGTAACAGCTCGCGATAACAGCACTCTAGCCTTTGGCCTGGTCAACCTGCAGATTCGATTCTTTTATTCTCTCGGAGTATGGTGGTTGTTTACGGCCCTGATCGCGGCCAGCAATATCCCCATACTCACACTCACCCCTCGTTTTATCTTGAGCATACGCGCGCTTTACGCTC
Organism: Xanthoconium purpureum; assembly: GCA_038090075.1. Taxonomy (NCBI): domain Eukaryota; kingdom Fungi; phylum Basidiomycota; class Agaricomycetes; order Boletales; family Boletaceae; genus Xanthoconium; species Xanthoconium purpureum. The sequence continues at coordinate 5,160 of JBBPMA010000826.1, read as the reverse complement.
GCGAGGTTCGAGGCAGACAGGGCTGCGGGATTGACACAGGATTCGGGTTCTCATCGCTAGGCGCGGGTGGTGGGAGTGCGATGGTATTTGCGGACATCAGGGAAAACGAAGATTCTCAACAGGTTGAAGAGATCCAAATGGAAGGAGGAATTCGATCAACGCAGGGGGATATTACTAGGTGCTGAGGAGTTCGAAGGTTCAGGGTATTTTGAGCGGAGCGTCGAGAGCATTTTCTGGATGGCGGAGGAGAACTCTCTGACGGGCACCCGAAGCATTTAAATATTGGTTTGCATGTATTCAACATCGGGGAGAATGAAGACTAGCGGTGCGGCGGTCCATCAGGTGTTGTTCAAGTCGAATGTGCAAGTTTTCCTTGGCGAGCTCGGAGCGGTATGAACCCTGTTCAGAAGATGGAATGCCATATACCACATAGAGGTAAGTGGGATCCCACAAAATTATCGTGGGTTGGAGATATGGCATCCGTTGTGAGATGACCGCCTAGGCGTGTGTTGCGACTCAACCTCGATCCCTCCAGGGACATCCCTTATAGTGCTAAAGGTTTTCTTTCGCAGGAAAATGCATGCTATTCCTCGCCGTTTCGATTCTGGCTACTACGGACTGACCGATCCTTCCTTCAATCGAGATACTGTACACGTGTGAGTCACCTAACACTAGAGGAGCACCTAGTACGCGAAACGCGATCATCAACCCCATGAACGGGCAATAGAGGCGGTGATCGACTGACCTAAGCAAAGATGACGTTGGCCGCGAGGTTGTTGCCCTCGGTGACCGTGTACTTAACGGTAATTTTGGTTCCGGTAGGGCTCGTAGCAGTGTGCTCGACTTCCTGTCTCTCCCTGACGAAGTCCCGTCCTCCATTGTTGTAGTACTGCCCGTTGATCACGAGAGCGGTCTCCTCGGGCTTGAGCCCGGTGACGGTGTCGCACCAGCGCTTGTAGTTGTGCACTCCGACGGCGATCGTGATGTACTCGTTTTTGTCCGACTTGAAACGAATAACGCCGGACGTGCCGCTACCACCCATGGTGATGGTGCGGGTGTCGTTGTTCTCAGCCCAGGTGCCACCGTTGGCGTAGTGCCAGACGGTTTGCTCGACGATTTTGAAAAAACCACGAGCAGGGTTGGTCTGGAAGACATGGAGAGCGATGTTGTAAGACATGGCGATAGCTGAGCACAATATAATTCAGTACGCTGAGGGGGAGAAGACGCTGGCAAGACTGACTTGTTGTGTTGTAATCTGTGGTGGGATTCGATGAGTGAAATTTGAGGGTAGTTTAAGGGGATTATATACTTCTATGGCACACCGTGTGAGGTTTCTCGACACTGACCGATGGTTTGAGGCTGTGGACGGTCATGCTCAGATTTGGAATCTTGTGCACGAACCGCGGTACTAACTTGCACTCCTCGTTGTCCGAGCAGAATAATGGGGCCGCAATCAGGTGTTCATGTCCGTTACTTCATAGCGCCGATAGCCGTCTTGGGCTCCTGTAATTCGGTTCCGGGATCAGCTAGTAACCACATTTTGAATAAGCAGGAATCCTTAAGGGACTTTGTACGGCGGGAACTGACTGTTGGTTTCAGACTGCCGGTGGTCGAGCTCAATTTGGAGCTGGTATCTGGATCTCCGTTATTTTATGCTTCAGGTAATAGATCTCATACATGGATATCGGCGCTAACTCACCTTCTACCTCCACCAAGCAGAGTATTGAGGGTATTCATGCCCGTTACTAAACATCGACAATAGTTCGGCCCCAGGATCAAAAGTGGAGAGTAATTCTTCGAACAGAAGGAATTCCTATGGTTCTCGCTGGGCGATGTACTCTGGGATGCACTGACGAGTCAGCAGATATGTCCGAATGGAGATGAAACACAATACAATGGTATAAGATCGCTCACCCTGAGACCAGGAGATGCTGACTCCGATTCCACATGAGGGTGATCGGTTTTGTGAGCATAACGTCCACGTGAAAACAGCCTGTAAAAATATAATCAGAACGGAGATGATATGTATTCACGTGCAGACCATGGATTTAGAGGGGAAGAGAGACGGACTGGAATCATCATTCCCGAGAAGGAGGCAGAAATGATCTCGGTCTGGGTACAATCAATGCCGATGACGCACACTAACCGAGAAAGTCCTGCTCCCGTCTTTGAAGTTATGTCAACGAAATCCAGGGAGGTGAAGTGCAGTGAAGCTCGATGAACGATGGGTATGGATATGGACCATGAGCCTGCGGAATGCAAGAAAATAAGATGGAAGGTGGGGGAAACAGCGCGCACATACGACGCTCGCCTTGAGTGAGACGTGACCGGATCTTTCGTAGTTAGGTGGTACGGCAGCCACCTTGTGTATCACAGCAGCGGGAAAACCAACATGGACAGCAAATGGACAGAAGTTCGTTTAATGCTCGCATTGAGTCGTGTAGTCCAATTGTGACTGTTTAGTGAGACGATGTCTCAGTCACTGGCAACTTGAACGTAAATTAGTGGACTCGGTCACACTGCGACCGCAGGATGAAACCAGTCAAGTAAGTATGAGCGCATCCAAGGCGCATCGCGACTCCAGAAAGTCACGTGACACGGGCCTGGGATCTTCTCAAGGACAATGTACATGCTCTTCAACTTGAATCTTGACTAGACGAGTTAACCGGAAAGCAAAGCGTATCTGAAATCAGGTAGACTCTTTGAACTCCTAGTCAAAGTTTAGATAAGTGATCATTCGTTGGTCCTAAGCTTTGGGCTTCCATTCTGCTCCTCCTTACTATGATACAGGCTCGCTCTCTCATGGGTTTTATGTACTGACACGGATTTGTAGACCGGAGATAACGACTACCTCCAATTACGTTGGGTTGATTTCAGACTAACTTCTTATAGATGCTAATATACCAACTGCTGGTCGTTTCAACTTGAAACAACCCAAACCGCCAGCGGCATTATTCTGGCATTAACGAATAGCACGATTGTCACTTGCTGCTGTGCCTCTCGTAAGTGGTCATGAATTGATAATAATGATCCATATTATTGGCAAATCGCTTGATCTCCGCGCAAACAGTATACTGGCGTAGGCGGAGAAGGACTGTGCGCCGAGACTTCTATAGAAAAAGAAATGGAATGTCTACCATGTGAACCGTGAGCTTTTCAAGGTGGGCTCTTTTCTTTTTTCTAAGTGAGTGTGAAAGAAGTGATCACACAATATGTTCCAGTGCATTCGTAGACTAGAGCAAATTTCACTCCCGGACCGCGCTGTCGAACTAGAATATTTCTTTCCAAGTAACATGCGGGCGGTAGCAGAGCGGAGCAGGTATTACCGCGGTTCACATTACTCCGGTTCCGGCTGAGCATATCTGACCGGAACTTTGATGTCTTCTAGCGGCGCCATCGCCTCTCGAGAATCCCGGAGATACTTGTGTTCGAGCACGGGTCTTTCCCCATCGATTCCGGAACCGAACTACAATGACAACGAAGCCGACCGCGCGTGCTATGTTCGTAAGTGAAATGAATATGCGATCCAAACCCCAATATTCTTCTGAGAGAAGGCGAATGGCGGGTCCCGGTCAACACTGCCGGTCGTGCAACCTGTCCGACAAACTCCACTGGCATTGTTCTACTTGTATTGTATTGTATCTCACACTCTGGGCCATAGAATGACGGAGATGAAAGTCGGACAACCGATCTAAATCTCAGCTCTACCACAGATGACCGCAAACCAAGGGTAGCAGAGCCAAGGTCGGGAGACCCCTCTCCGACTGCCGTAGCGGTATATAAGCCCCCCGAGCTGTCCTCGAGCATCACCCAACTCGAATAGGATCTCGCACACCATCAGCTAAAACAAGTCTGTCTCTTCTTCGCTCTCTACTCCACGATTGTACTGAATCCCACCGTGTTTAGGCAACACCATGTCTTACAGCATTGCCCTCCGTGTCTTCCAGACTAACCCCGCCCGCGGGTTCTTTCACGTCGTTGAGAAGACTGTCTGGAAGTACGCCAACGGTGGCACCTGGTCCGAGGCCGACGGTGTCCTCACCCTCACTATGGGCGGCAGCGGCACTTCTGGAGTCCTCCGTTTCAAGTCGGACAAGGGCGAGCTCATCACGGTCGCCGTCGGTGTGCACAACTACAAGCGTTGGTGCGACGTCGTCACCGGTCTCAAGTCAAACGAGACGGCGCTCGTGATCAACGGGCAGTACTACAGCAATGGAGGACGGGACTACCAGAGGGAGAAGCAGCTTGCAGAATATAGCGTCACCAGCGCTGCTGGCACCAAATTCGAAGTCAAGTACACTGTCACTGAGGGCAACCACCTCGCGGCCAACATCATCATCGGATGAGTGAGTTGATGATCTTCCTACCCTTGTTCATCGTGCTGATGGGCTTCTAGGCGTTCTCCGCTAGTTGAGGAATTCGAATGTATTCAGCGTTGTAAAGGACGGAATGAGTCGGTGAAGATGATTGTATCTAGGAGAGAGTTGATGAGAAATACTATGCGTTTTGAATGAAGTTCTGTTGGACCTCCCACTGCCTAAACGATTCGTTCCTGGACTCATCCAAGTCATTGACGAACTCGCTAAGCCTATTAGACTTTTTGCTTTCATAAATCCCGTGGACCTGCATAATCAACCATCCACGTTCATAAACAGATTGCGGCATACTTATACCCGGGCCGAGTTCGTTCGTCGCTACACAGGATACATATTGATCGAGGGATATGATCCAAGTTCATCCTGTGTAAATGATCCGTCACCAGATCCGGATTACCATGACTATAAACGCATACTTGAACGCAGTTCATGATCATGACGATTACTTACCCCTCGTGCAATTCGACACCACCCACGGCTCTCTTGAGGTTCGGATCAATGCATCTGACAGTTTCGCTGACGCTCTCGGCGAGCGAGACAGGACCACAAACGCCAACGAACCCACCGCTGCAACCACCACCGCTGACGAGGATGTCAAGGCGTTTGGCGAAATTGGGACGTCCAGGGGCCAGGGTGATGTCAGGGGAGTACCTCATGATCGCCGGTGGAGTGCACAACTACAAACGCTTGTGCAGCGTCGTCGGTGGGATCAAGCCCGACGAGACGGCGCTCTTGATCAACGAGTAGTATTACAACAATAGAGGACGGGGACTATCAGAGCTTA
>JBBPMA010000825.1:0-16605 GCA_038090075.1 Xanthoconium purpureum | reverse complement strand
CACCCTCTTCAGCGTTCAAGGCATGACCACTGGAAACCATACGGTGACTATGACTGTACTCAACTGGGACAACATATTTAGCGGGATGATGTTTGATTACGCGTGGATAAATCAAACGGTCGTTGATGCCGTTTCTACCGTGACAACTAGTTTTGTGGTGTCGTCCACTGCAGCGTCGACATCGAGTCCCACATTGATGGCTACATCGGCTCCTTCCAAATCAACGTATGCACTCTTGAGCTGGCGCGCTGTTACCATATTAATCCCCATACTTAGTAGCACGAGTGTTGGCGCAATCGTGGGAGGTATCGTAGGGGGTTTGGCAGCGCTTATCGCCCTCCTCGCAACCTTGTATGTCTGTCGGCGGCGTCGCGAAACTCGTGGCCCCAGTGGGAACCTGGACCCTGAACCGGTGATAGAACCCTTTTTCACGGCGGAATCCCTATACCATCAGGCGCCGCAGCGGTATACGAACCTCGCAGGTCGTCCGACAAGCGAGAGACTGATGACAGGCACCATCAGTGGCCAGGTGCCGCCACACTCGACCAGCTCAGGATCGTCTCGTCGTGAGAAATCACGATTAGACGTCGCAAATCCAAATCCGAGCACGAGTCAGATTGGTAGCTCCAATGTTACGTTTCCTCCTTCGCAGGCTGGTCTGTCCAGCACGTTCTCCTCCATCCCGTCAGGAACGTCTCGTCCGCAGATACAGCAGACGCACCCAACGCTTACGGATGATCAGGCTGATTTCGTGAACAGCCTGTATGCGAACAATGTCCCGGCTGGGGCAATTGCGCGCGTAATTGAGAGGATGATAGCTGGGGAGAGACAGCCTGCGGTGGATGGGTATGATTCGCTTCCACCACCTAGCTATTACCATGGTGCCGGTGGCGAATAGGGATGGGTCTTTTTCTTTTGATGTGCTGGGCATACGGTTTCCCTCTCTTATAGTAAGATCTGTGTAATACATACCACGACTCATTCATGTTTACGATAAAAATCATGGTTTCTTCCGCAGTTTGAGTGATCGAGACGATCCCTGGTCTCACTTTGGACACACCCAGTTCATCGAGACCATTGACTGGTCGTATTTATAACGGAAGATATGTGTGCCATAGCATCCAGATGAGGTACAGGTGGTTGGTCGGAGGGGACATGTTGGTTAGCTCAGGTCAGGTTCAGACTCGTGGTGCGTTCGAGCTTTTGCCAGCAACCACACAAAGACACATTGACATTACAAACCAGGTCTCTTCACATGAAGTAAACGAAACTGACTATCGCGCGTTACTTAGCCTGTCTTGGGGAGGTACTGAATACCACTGCTTGGGCAAGAGTTGCTTTCGAAGGAAGGGGCGGCTAGGCGATCATCAGCACCGGAGTCTGAAATGGAATATATAAAATGACTTACTGATGGGAATAAACACGCCATCGATAGCTGATCCCTCCAGGTTGAAGTACCAACTAATCTCGCTCAGGCTACTGCTCGAGCAGCCGACAGTGGGAGCATACTGGGCCGAGACAATGTCAAATACAAAGTCCACACTGTGAACGTGTACTTACACCTCCAGAACCCGTCTGAAGCGCGGAAATGATCTCCGTCAATGTGAAGGTGTTAGACGTGGTAGGTGTAATCCCAGCGTTTGCGAGCCAAGTGTACGTGGGGAGAGTCTGGAACAGTTTGACAATTGTCTCGCAGTACGCCACGGCCTTTGCGAAGTGAAGTCAACCATGTGCGTGATCCCCAGCCTACCGATAACTTACCTCGGCACCCTGGGGATATCCTGTGACGCAAGAAGGCTCGAGCGTGCTGTCAAGAACTCGACTTTAGAAACTATATAGAAACAAGACAATGTGATGTTCACCTAAAGCACGTGCCATGCGTCACCCATTCATGCTAGACTGCTATCAGCGGGATGTTCCTGGGGTCGAAACACGACGTACATTCCAAAGCGACTGACTGGTACCAGCGTCGTTCAACCAGTATTGATTCATGAAGTTCAGCGTTTGAGTAGCACCTTGTTGCTGGAGAAGCTGGACAAAGTTACCCCCCATGCTCCTCTCGGAAGTATGTTGGATTTGCGTACCATCTGGATATCGTAGCTACGCGACGGATCGCAATTCTCCTGGTATGTGCCATCGCAACTATGACAGGTGATCAGTGAATGCGAGCTGGGTGCATCGCTGCTTACGAACGCACTTGTCGTTCCACAAGCCTGACAGGTACATAAGATTCGAGGGTATTCCTCTGCAGAGCGATCACTCACCGTGGATTGTCCAACTGGTGGGAGGACTTCCAGCAACGTTTGTGTCCCAGAACTTCGGTGATTCTACTCAGTCACAAGAAGGGTATACTTTGTGAGATAATACCTGAGTTTGCATCAACAGACCCTACGACACAACGAATCAAGTTAGCAACGGCGGAGCTTTTGAAACGTAGAATACAACGTACCATCGGGTATTCGGTACAGCATGTATTGGATGGTGGACTGGTAATCTGACAAGAGATTGGACCATTGGTGGGGCAGCCGGAGCTGTAAGTGGGATCACGTCGCAAGAGGTGGGGAATAGTCGCCGCTTGCGACAACGCGACAAGTTGAGCTAACAGGACAAACGTGAACATCATTCTGAGCATGGTACAAAACCAGAGTCCACAAGACCCAGGTATTTATGCTGTGGAGATTTGGCATCTTCTCAGAGTGGGTGTAAGCGTACCGTACTCTGATTCTGCTACACGAGGAATGATGATCATGTGGCAACTTTGCATATGGTCCACCCCAGCGTCTCGAACGCCAGCTGCCCTGGAAGCTAGGCGATATTCCCTCAATGGTTAGCACAGCCGAGTCTAAGAATGGTGTCAACATCAGATGAACGCATATCAATGTTAGGGAATTTCATGAGGAAATGATTGTTAAGCTGGAGGGTGCTCAGCCTGAGAGTGAGGCGCTTGCCATTCGGTGCCCTACCCGGGCTGAAGATGCTGGACTACATCAGTCTTCACGTACCCCCTTTACCTTCAAAATTGCAATATCCATGTTCAGCTCAAATGGTACAGCCAAAACATGTGGTCGTCATGCACATTGTCATGATGAGAGCCCTCGGAACCGATAGAGAATTGAGTCTAAACATAGATGTGAATCTGAGAACATTGCACCAGTCTCATCCCCGATCAGTTGACATACCCTGGCGCACATTCGACCATCCATGAGGCTGCCAAGCACGACCGATCTGTATCTGGGTCGAACGTTCGTTGGGGTGTGGCGATCTTTTTGTCAGCGTCCCACAAATAATGGTCATAAGTTCTCCCTCCATGTGTACCGAGACCGGAAAACGACTGTCGGTCACCTCGGAGTCTCGGACGCCTTACCAGGGACCAGCTTTACTGCACTCTCGCAGCTATGTTGAGCCCTCGCCTGGATCCACGGATCTTTTCCATGACATCTAAAATCCGGGGAAAGTTAGTACCTCGCCGATTGTCATATGATACTTACATTGTAGAGGTGGTCGTGACTCGTGATGGTCCTGTGACATGAGAGTCATTGTTCGTAACTAAGGGGAATCAGCATCACCGTCGCGACAGCTCAGGCTGAACATCAACTCTCCAGTGGATGACCTAATACGGTATAGTATGATAGTCGATTGTCTAGTCCTTGACTAGGATCATGGCTGTTGTCAATCCGGGTGCACCATAAGACCTTGCGTCCAATAAGCCAAAAAAGTAAAACAGTACCCCTCAGAGTACAACACTGAATGCCCTAAAATGCCCACACCATTCCAGGACGGTTTTATGAGATGGCATGTACACTCCACAACTTGAATCATATCTCTCTCATCTGTATCTCGTCAGACTGCTGCGACCAATCCACCCTAGGCTTTTGCGCCCTACCCGCAAACAGAGAAGCGCTTCCACCAGCACTGTCCCCAGAGCCAAACTCGGTGTCGATGTCGTACTGTCTACATGGATCCCGAAGATCGCGTGCGTACAGCGCGCGTACGCTCATTATAAAACGCGGGGTCAGCGTGAACACGGGTACGTATTCCAAGGTCCCTGTAAATAGTATCCGCCATCCTGTGATGGGGATGTTGGCCCATAAATTCAGGACGTTGACGAGTGCAAAAAGGAGCATGCTGCATTACAAGAAATCGAACATGAGCCCGTCTGCGGTCACCGTTTCAAACAGGAAGGGCGAGACACGGGACGTACGCGAGGAAGTAGAGAAGGCCTTCCCTGGCAAAAAGGTTCAGGTAACGACTGGGTTGCCATTGCTCCGTCACTTTGTACATTTGAAACGAGTCCCGGAAGAATTTGATAACAGCGAGGAGACACAATACTGCAGATAACGTAACCTGAAGAGTATCGTACATCTTGATCCAAATGGGTGAACCGGGATTCGCGACACATAAAGAAAAGTCGAGTACTTGAACAGTGTTGGTAGCCACTACAGGATATATCCGAATGACGGGGATGCCCTGTTAGAGCAGTATGCAGATGACGTGAATCCAGGGACGCTGCATACCTATGAACCTGGTGCTGGCGATAACACAAGCAATCGTGAGCGGGACAACCTCCAGAACGTACAACGTGAGGAGAATGCCAAGGATGATCCTCGAACGATTATAGATTGCCCAGACGCGAAGCATCATCGCCACTGAAATCACCGCGGTCATTAGATCACCTCACTTGTCGAAGCAAACCACAAATACGCACAACCTGCGGCACTGATGAAAATGAACACCGCCCATTCACCGAAAATAATGAGTATGTCGCCTTTAAAGCGTCCTTCATCAGAGGGACCTCGAATGGTATTGAAGGCACCCACAGCTGTTCAAAGAGCATCAATCATTTTGGGTCTGCATGTGACAAGCAAGGGTGAACACATACGTCTAGAGGGTATTTAAGCGGGCGCTTATTTCATTAGCATTATAAGAATCACCTTTTCGGGGCCAGGTAGGAAAGAACTCCCCACTGTTGTTCAGGTAAGTCAGATGAACAAATCATATGTTCAAGTCTCCAACATACCAAGGGTGAATATTCTGATAGGGCGGCTATCTTGTTAGCATCAAACTTGCATTCGAATAGGCATTGACGTACGTGACACCGCATAGACCGAAATAGCGAACCTGTATCACGGTTAGCTGTGCGTTGTTGTGAAGAGGAGCTAGCGGGTAGGTTACTCACGCAAAAGAACAAGGTGGACACACGACTCCAGGGTTGGTTCTGCGGTCACGTCAGAAATACACTGCCCGAAAAACATCCAAGTCTGCTAACCCAGATATACTCGACCTGCAATTGTAAGTATCCAGTTAGTGAAACCGATAAAAGGCAAGTAAATGCGGGATACCTCGTCTGAAAAGGTAAGGACTCAAACACCGAAGTTAGTTAAGGAAGCACATCGTGATAACGAATGTGTTTCTCACTGTAATCATATCCGATAGCAGTAAGGATCACAACTAACAGACAGGTAAGACCGATGGACAATAGTGGAGCCAGCGTCAATGCGCCTACGTGTCACGTAGTTGTTGTCCACGATATTTGACACTACTGACTGCAGTTCCGAGCCAGACGACATGGCTTTGGGGTACGAGTATGCACTGCTCAGACACTGGGATGTACGAGAAAGTAGAGGGAGAAGGATGGTGCCTCACAGACACACGAAGGGCTTCAGTAAAAAGGGCGTACAAACGCCGTCGGGGCCCTACAAAAATGCATGGCTGCATGACAACAGTGTCATCTTCTGTGCGGCCCGACCGCAGTACGGGCAAAACCTGCAAAGCCAGGATTAGTACCATTGCCAATTGCGACGCCACCTTACTTCCACTATCCAGCAAGATACTAAGTATAGCCAAGGTTGATTTTCCGGTCCAACCGATCAATGGTGACCTCGAGTAAATTTCACGCTTACCCCGGGAGCATCGCGTCCAGAAACAGATATGTACAAATTGAAGGAGAGGGGCAAATGATCGTGTGAACCAGTTTTATTACGTAATCAACACGGACGAAACGTACGGACGAGAGAAGCGACGAGAGTTCGACGTGCTCGATGTTGGACGCGATACAACGATATCTGCACAAACGGCGTCGGGGACTCATCCAGTCAGCCACATTTTTATGTGGTTCGTACGCCGTGAGTGCGTATGTCGGCGCAAGACTGGAGGAGATGAAGGACAAGATGCTCAGGGACCGGTTCGCAAGAGACAAGTGAGTCTTCGTTCTCTAGCATGCTCATCACCTCACCTTTGTTCGCGGGAGACAGCCTTCGGCGCCGCTTTCAATCGACCCATGACGACGTTTGCTTCACGATAATGGCACTCATACCCACCCTTGCCTCCCAGGTCCTCGAAGACATGGACGTCGAAGCCCTCACGAACGAGCTGCAGTCCATCTCGCGTGCCTCCCGCTCTCGTACGCTTCAGCCATCACAAAATCCACCGCGTTCGCAATCCGTGTCCGGAATGAGCTCCGTCTCTGATGTGCACTCGGACCCTGGCTCGTTCTCCTTTCCCTCCAAGTCGGGATCGGGATTCAACGGAGAACGCGCCTCGGCAACTTCTGGTAGCTGGATCGAGCATATGTCTGCCTCTGAAAATTCTATTGCTACCCCTCCGCAACTCTCGGACTCCATCACGTCAGCGGGCTCTAACATGGAAAATTCGGTGACCTCCTCAAGCTCACGGACAAAGGGTCAGCTATGGAATAAAGTCAAAATACTGGGTGCCGTCGTCTTTGTTGACTATATGCGCCCAACTAACACTTCTCCAGCACTGACACGCACGATGACGACGCTGTATACAATCACTCTGCTCTCTCTCTTCACTGCGGTCCAATTCAACCTCCTTGGTCGCAGCCGTTACATTGATTCTCTTCGCGTGTCTGATCGTTCTGAACGTGCACGTGATCAAGTACCCGACCTCTCTCTACCTGGGATCCTCGCCAAGGAAGCCGTGGCCAAGATCGTGGATATAGAAGCAATCTTACCCGCATGGGTGTTTGGTGAAGATGAGGATGGCGATGAAGACGATGACAAGCTTGATGCGATCCCTGAGGGGACGGAACTGCGCTTCCTCACGCTCTCCTGGTGGGTGTTGCACGTGGGTTGGAAAGACGTCGCTGTGAGGGTAAGGAGCAGCGTCGAGAGCGTATTTGATGAGTAAGTGTCTCGTTACGTTTACACTGCCGCATACCAATCATACTTGTTGTGGGATGCGAGTATCTGCGCTCCTTTTTGGGTCATCCTATCTCCTATACTAAACCCGTTACACATGCTGATGTGCTGACGTCTTTCTACTATGATCAGTGTGTCACTGAAAACGAAACTCTCGCCCTCGGAGCTATTTGCGCTCGTCCTGGATGTACGACGACGTGTAGAAATGGATGATACAGGAAGCAAACTCGGTGAAAGGCATGTAGTTTAATAAAGCTATCCAGCAACCCTATTTACTAATCGTCCTTTTAGATTTCTATCATCCCTCCTCCCACCAACGCCAGAAACAACTGCCCATGTTCTTGCACAAGGTGGTGCTCTTTCGATACCTCGAGAGAGCGAAATCCACGATAGCATCGATCGTGTTCTCGCCACGAGTCCATCCTCTAACCTAGATCATCCCTCCGTGACGTATGGCAGCATAGAGCCACCAAATGCCCCTTCAGACAGACCTTACGACGGACTGAGCCGCGCAACCGCAATTCCGATCGAGAGTCCAATGCCCCGCCCCGCCACCTTCCCTACACCCCCGTCATCACATGCCCATGAATCAGATTTTAGCTCCCGAGCCTCGCAATCACCATCCGACTCCCCCGTGCATCGTCACCCCGACTTCTTGGCAGGCACATCCAAGGCGCCCGCCATGTCGCGCGGTACGTTGGACGTAGACCCTCAGTTCAGCGAATTGCTCGCGCAGACCCGTCGCTATCTCTCTGGACCAGACTTTGCCTACGCACTCGGCTGCGCGCTCGATCGCGCCACAGAGGTGCTGATGGACGGCCTTCGCGCGCGCGTCTTTGTTGACACCGCCAGCGCCGTAAACGCGCCAAACGCCGAAGAAGCGCTGGCACAATCCAGGACGGAAAATGCCGATGCAGGGGCTGGCTCTAAAACCAAGGAGGAAATCAAGGTTCGTCTGGCGGGAATGCTACCCGGTCTTGCGAGGTGGTCGCAGCTGGCGCTTAATGCGACGCCGAACGAATTGGTTGATGTAAGGGAGACATCAGTTTTGGCTTGTAGATGCTGACCTTTTTCATTCTTTAGAACGTCATGGCTGTGAGGGAGGTGAACGCATTAGAGGCCATTATCATATCGGATTACCAGGACCGATTTCCTGCCATTTCGTGACTAAAATGTTGACGTCTATGTAGTCAATGCCATGCTGGAATCTATAATGCCATTTTCTGCTCCAGGCCGCGAGATCTTGATTTGATAGTCGTAGTCGCATTCGTGCATAGGACCTTGGGACGTTTGCCAATGCCGAGTGACTCTGGCGGTCTCTCGCCCATGCACACGGCAAAGATCTCGGGTTTTCCCAGAAAACCGGGCACACCTCGACGTCAAGTAATAGTTACATATATAACATGCGTGCAGCGGCATATCTTTCGTGCCCAGTCTCATGTTTAAACTGTTCATCCTCCTCCCTACCACTGCCTTAGGCCCTCCCCTCCATTGCAATCTCCTCCCCATCCTCCACTCCCCCTTGTACGAATGCGATCGACCCAATCGTCGTGGACACACCCACACCGCGCCCTACACCGCTCGACAGACCAAAGCCCGTGTCGATGTCACGGTGACGATCCTCATTATCGGGTTTCCAAACGGGCAATCGTCCACCCTTAGTTATGGTCCACATCAAAGCGAATACATGGGTCGCTCCAAACGGGCAACCGCACGCTTGTGGTCTATCATTGACACAGTGACACATGCACTACGTCGTTGTGCTTGAGCCTTTTTTTGTCATTCTGTTTGGTTACGCTGCGCATGATGGTCAATTGCGGTCAACGCGTGCCTCCTCTCCGGTCTTCCTCTGGTCGACAGTACAACTCAGGCGACGAGGAGCATATTAGTCGTCCTAGTCTATTCACGCCGAGTATACATATGTGTGTCGTTATAACACCATTCGGTCACTCGTAGGACATCATTCCACAAACTGTCATGCTTAGGAAGGATGCACCTTAACATCATTCTCCTTTAGGAACCTTTATAGTCCCCCGGCAGTGAAAATAGAAAGCGCCAAGCCGACCGCCGATAGAATGAGACATCAACCTTGAATCGCAACATATCATTACACGGATAGCACGTATTTCGAAGTACTACTCAGGCTCGGAAACCAGATATTCGAATACATAATTATGGACCTTGCACACCCACTGGCATAGGAGAGAGAGTTGTCCTATCTCAAACCAAAGCCTGCCTACCGCTACTCTCCGCCTTGTCTACCATAATTATACCTTCACCATCATCCGGCCCCCTACTTCCGTCAGGTTGCGCAAATGCTATTGTCCCAATCGTTGTGGATACGCCCACACCGTGACCCGCTCCACTCGACAAACCAAACCCGGTGTCGATGTCACGTTGCAAACGACCTTGGGAGTTGAGCATATACAACTCCCGTACGTTCAGGACGAAACGTGGGGTCAGGGTAAATAGTGGAACGGTGGCGATAATGTAGAGCAATTGCGCGGACCATCCTACGTTGGCGGCTTGGACCTGGAAGTCATTCAATAGCTTGACGAGATTATTCAAAACTGACCTGATTGGCATGTTAGGAATCACGATACTGGCAGGAAAGACAGGGTTAACGTACACAAGAAAGTACAAAACACCGTCCCTGACGAGGAGATCGACATATCTGTTGGACTCCCATTTCCGCGTCGCTTGGTACATCTGGAATGCGCCTCTCAGAAATTGGGCCACCACTAAGATGAACAACACGATGCTGAGAGTAAATTGGGAGATCGAGAGCGCAGCGGTCCACGTCTGAGCGACGGTTGTGAAACTGCAAGCCGATATATCAAGTATCGGTGACACAACAGACACTATGGCAGAATGTCGTAAGGGAGGGGATGGATCTGTCGACTCCGTTTGATGCTTACCTTGCACATGGTTTGGTTTGACGTAAAGGCTACAGTAGATAGTTGATAGGGTGATCTCCGTAGCATACATCACGAGGAGAGCACGCAGAATGACTCTTGACCGATTGAACAACGCATACACGCGGAAGATCATCGCCACTGCAATCATGTCATAAGATTTCGACGAGGCGTAGACAATAATAGCACTTACTGTCAGCACCAACCCAAAAAATTGTGCTAGCCCATTTTTCTACCATGAGAACTATATAACCTTCAAGGTATCCAAACTTGGTTTGAGTTCTGGAGCAGGAATTCGGGAATGCTCACAACTGTCAGATTGCATCAGCTTGTAGATTCTCGACTTTGAGTCAGGTTACTGACGTCTAGTACGATTCGAGGTTGCAGTGTTCCGATGAGCATCGTAAGGGGCAGAGCAAGAACGTCGCACCTTCGTCGGGCCTGGTATGAAAGAGCTCCCACCTTTACACGTGTTGTCAGCTAACCACTATAATTTCAAAGATTGGGGACCTACCAAGCGCTTGAGAGCTTGCGAACGAATTCAAAGTCAATACTGGATGCACACCATGGGTACACCAACTTACAAGATGAAAAGAAAGCCAGCGTAACGGATCTGATGTCCATCCGAGTTTTGAATGTACACTGCAGAACATTGAGATCACAGTAGACTCACAAGAAGAAACAATGTGGAGACCCAAGTCCAGGGTCTTTGCTAGAATAGCCGCCACATGAATCGTGCACCCTGGCAAAGACATCGATTACCAACCCATATGTAAGTCACCTATGGAAATTGTCAGCTGGTGGGGCCATTTCTACATGGAATGTTAGCATGTTACATACCTCTTTCGGAAACGTGAGGCCTATATGCGTAGCGGTTACTCCAACATGGCGGGGCAAAAAATCGAAATAGTTGACGTACAGTAATCATAGCTGACTGCAACCACAACCGCAACTACAACAGTGAGAAAATAAGATTCCAATTGGCTACAGGCATGAATGACCAACGGGAGGTATAGTCATTTAACTGTTGCGATGCCAGCGCCGACTGCATATCAGACGACATGATCTTGTGGACGTGAAGGGGTATGGAAGAGTAGTGACTTAGTACGGGTGGACAATGGGCGCTGGGTGAGGACAGCAAAAGAAAGAAGGGTGTTATGGTGTACGATCAAAGACTCCAGAATAAATACTGCCCCGATGCATCAAGCAAACACTGATCAAAGAACCGTGCTCACATGACCCATCGAAAACTTGAGCTTCGATACGATGTAGAGGTAAAATTCTTTGGAGGACCTCGCACACCCTCAATCCAATTGATGCTCACTGATTTGGAAAGTCGCGGCTCGGGCATGCGTTTGTGCTGTCTAAGTGCGCGCGCTCGTCCTCGATCGACTCCAGCGACCTCGACTTCGCGTATCGCGGTTTGGGGTCGCTCCTGTGTCGTCTAAAATATATATCCTCCGCATCCGATTCGCCCGATACGGCCTCGACGCGTCCGTGTGACCTGGGTAGGTCCATCCGCTGTGGCTGACACTTGTAGGTCGCGTTTTCAATCGTCTGCGACGACGTTGTGGGTTTGGATGGGTGTGAGGTCGTTTATGGTGATTTGGGAGTGGATTGGACCGCCTAGGTACGTCGCTCGTCGTGCGCTGGCGCTGCTTGTGCTGACCTGTCCGGTATGCTGCTGGCGCATCCGTTTTGACCCGTTTCGAGTCGTGGCGCGGTGCACCGTCCTTATCACCTTCATTCCCATCGCATTCGTCATCACTCCTGTCGCTACGACAGCCCTTCCCATCGTCTGCATCGATTCGGCGCCACCAACGGTCCTCGACGTCTCCCAAGGTGTCCTTCTCCACTCTATGGCCTCCCGGGTCTGTATCTCAACACGACGCGTTTGTTGCGTCGTCGCGGCGCTTCCCATCGTCCCCGGGGCTTCCCTGGTGGTCCTGGAGCTCGTCTGGTGCAGCCATTTCGCCGCCCGGCTCATCTGGAGCCTCTGGAGCCAGGTGAGTTCTCCTCTCCCCTGTTCGCTGACATGCTCCGACGCGTTCCGCAAGTTCTTCTGCCAGTTCCCAGCGTCCCCGACGTCCCCTGACGCTCCAACATTCTATACTGGGCCAAATCCCTCTTTCAGCTTCCATACGACTTCATTGATCGCACTGTCACCAATACGACCACACCCCCTCCGTTTGTTATTCCCTGACTTCGCTTCGTGGATGCCGGTCTCATGCTTGCAATCAAATCGCAATGGTGTGAAAGGCCCGAGCGCAGCGAATGTCCACACGCCGTATCTTGCCGAGGAGCTTATCCTGAACGATCAACCATTTGTGAAGTATATCCGTGATGGTGACCCTAATCTTTTGCCTGAGGAGGATGAACTGGGCTATGACCTCGCGCAGTTTCTTGCTGTTACCCAGCACATTCAATACATCAAGGCTGGCAGCCTAGCCTATACCACCGATTGCCAAGGTATGCACAGTTATGCGATCTGCGATCAAGTCCGTAACTACTGACTACACATGTGATCGGGAGGCAGAATTCTCCTTACAGACCCACAAATTTTGACGCACCTGTAAGCTTTCGATTTGTCTGTAGAAACCATGCTTGGCCTGATGGTACATTTGTCTAGGAGCGTTGATGCAGGACAGGATCTGTTCCGTGAGGGAAACCTTGAGATTGATGTAAAACTCTTCATCAAGGCACACGTTTACAATGATTTTTGCCAGTGGCCCGGCTTTGAGTTAGCTCCCCCTGCGAGTGTCCTCGATATTAATCTCCGATGTCACACATATTCCCTATGTACACTAGACATTTCTTGAACACTTGATGGGAATATATTTTGGTGACTACGAGAGATTATTTAGAGTGGATGAGGTCCTGCTGATGCATCCACCCTGGTATTGAAACACGTTTCAACGCTGTGATCCCAACTGCACAGCATTGTACAGCACGACAACACGACGGCACGATACAAATATATAAATCCCTATCACCTCCCTTGCCCCCACTTCTCACTTCAGGTATTCAGAACGGATGGTAGAATAAAAGAAAAGTTGTATTTTCGTACACTACACACTAGTATACAACTTAATGTACCGTGCACCGGAATATGCGCTCGGCAGCATTGCTCAAGTGAACATGCCACTGGTGCCAAACTGTGAGCGATCAGGCTCGAAACAACACGGCGGAAGGGGTGGGAGGCGAGCGATCTGGCTTGAAATAACATGGAAGGGCGAAACACGAGTCGTTGGGCTCAAGACCATGCAGAGCAGGAGGGAGGCAAGGAATCGGGCTTGAAACAACACAAGGAGGGTGGGATGCGAGTGGTCCAGCTCGAAACAACATGGAAGGGGTGAGAGGCGATCGATCTGGTTTGAAACGACACAGAGGAGGCGAGACACGAGCCATTGGGCGCACGTCAGATTTGGTGACGGAGATGAGAAATCAAAAGATCGTGCGTACCATGGCGATTGTTCTGATATACGACAAAAAGCTGAAGAGGGAACGGGGATTAAACACCAACAAACCAACCATCTTGATTCACATAGCCGCGGACTTTGCCAATGATGTAGCGTTGCTCCAAGAAATCAAGCCCCTGGTACAGCTCAAGATCATCAACGTGTTTGTTGTCACCCTTTGCGAGCATCAGCTGGTTTGGACCGGGAGCATACTTGGCGAACCTGTCGAACGCGGGGGGCAAAGACATGAGTGACGGCACAAATGGGTCTCTCTTGGACTTGCGCGTGGAGTTGGATACAAAAATGTCGTGTTTCTATCACACGGTGCACGATGGGAATTTCCACATTCGGGACCTTGTATGCGGTGATATTGCTGGTGTGATAGCGCGTGTCGGGCGGCTTGGTGAGGAAGAGTAGGTCACCACGGTAAAAGGCGGGGTCCATAGAATCACTGGGTCCCCATCAAACTTACCCTATACCGAGTGGAGATGCATACCTGAGGACGACGACGGGAGACTCTGTTGAAAAAGAGGCCCAGCCCCTTCCATAGCATCAAGCCCGACGCGATGACCGACGCAAAGTTGAGTATCTGGAGGAGAAGCCGAAAAAACCGGTTTGAACATTGCAGACGCAAAAAAACAAGAGATGAACGTGACGGAATCCGAGTCTGCGAAGTGTCTTAAGTTCGTTGGCGAACATGTTAGAGAGCAAGAACAATGACACGTCACCACAACACCATGTAGATTACCCAATATGGTAACTCCTATATTACAGTGGATTAAAAAAAATGTCGGCGTTGGAGGACAAGCTGGATGCGATCCAGAAGAAAGAAATTGATATCGAAACAGTGACCATCTCACCATATTTTTCAGCGATCAATGTGGGCGTCACTGATTAAAAGTGGCTTTACTTCCCACAGTGTCAGCCAGTCAAGAGGCATTCAAGCATACGAGTATATGCCTAAACGCCGTGTCAGTGTCGACGAGTCACAGATGGATCGTATATGGGACTCAGCGCGGCGCGAGCGTATGGGACGCAGCGACTCGGATGTGCGAAAAGGTGATTGATTGCACAAGGTGCTCTTTCGATACCTCGAGAGAGCGAAATCCACGATCGCATCGATCGTGTTCTCGCCACGAGTCCATCCTTTAACCTACATCATTCCTCTTCGACGCATGGCGGCGTAAAGCCACTAAATGTCCCTTCGGACAGACCATACGACGGACTGCGCCGCGCAACCGCAATTCCGATCGAAAGTTCAATGCCCCGCCCTGCCACCTTCTCTACACCCCCATCATCACATGCCCATGGATCAGACCTTAGCTCCCGAGCCTCGCAATCACCATCCAACTCTTCTGTGTATCGTCACCATCCCAACTTCTCGGCAGGCACATCCAAGGCGCCTGCCACGTCGCGCGGTACGTTGGACGTAGACCCTCAGTTCAGCGAATTGCTCGTGCAGACCCGTCGTTATCTCTCTGGACCGGACTTTGCCTACGCACTCGGCTGTGCGCTCGATCGCGCCACAGAGGTACTGATGGACGGTCTTCGCGCACGCGTCTTTGTTGACACCGCCAGCGCCGTAAACGCGCCAAACGCCGAAGAGGTGCTGGCACAATCCAGGTCGGAAAACGCCGATGCAGGGGCTGGCTCTAAAACCAAGGACGAAATCAAGGTTCGCCTGGCAGGAATGCTACCCGGTCTTGCGAGGTGGTCGCAACTGGCGCTCAACGCGACACCGAACGAATTGGTTGATGTAAGGGAGACATCAGCTTTGGCTTGTGTTGTGGATGCTGATCTTTGTCATTCTTTAGAACATCATGGCTGTGAGGGAGGTGAACGCATTGGAGGCCATTATCATATCGGATTACCAGGACCGATTTCCTGCCATTTCGTGACTAAAATGTTGACGTATATGTAGTCGGTGCCGTGCTGGAATCTATAATGGCATTTTCTGCTCCAGGCCGCGATTTCTTGAGTTGACAGTTGTGGGTAGTCGCATTCGTGCATAGGATCCTGCCAGGACGTTCGCCAATGCCGAGTGACTCTGGCGGTCTCTCGCGGATGCACACAGCAAAGATCTCTCGGGTTTTCCCAGAAAACCGAGCACACCTCGACGAGTAATAGTTATATACATAACATGCGTGCAGTTGCATATCTTTCGTGCCCAGTTTCATGTTTAAACTGCTCATCCTTCTCCATACCACTGTCTTAGGACCTCCCCTCCATAGCAATCTCCTCCCCATCCTCCACTCCCCCTTGTACGAATGCGATCGACTCAATCGTCGTGGACAACACCCACACCGCGCCCTACACCGCTCGACAGACCAAAGCCCGTGTCGATGTCACGGTGACGATCCTCGTTATCGGGTTTCCAAACGGGCAATCGTCCACCCTTATGGTCCACATCAAAGCGAATACATGGGTCGCTCCAAAGGGGCAACCGCATGCTTGTGGTCTATCATTGACACATTGACACATGCACTACGTCGTTGTGCTTGAGCCTTTTTTTATCATTCTGTTTGGTTATGCTGCGCATGATGGTCAATTGTGGTCAACGCGCGCCTCCTCTCTGGTCTTCCTCTGGTCGACAGTATAACTCAGGCGACGAGGAGCATATTAGTCGTCCTAGTCTATTCACGCCGAGTATACATGTGTGTGCCGTTATAACACCATTCGGTCACTCGTAGGACATCATTCCACAACTGACATGCTTAGGAAGGATACACCTTAACATCATTCTCCTTTAAGAACCTTTGTTGTCCCTTGGCAGCGAAAATAGAAAGCACCAAGCCGACCGCCGATAGAATGAGAGATCGACGTTTCAACGTTTCAACTTTGAACCGCAACATATCATTACATAAATAGCACATGTTTCGAAGTACTACTCAGGCTCAGAAACCAGATGTTCGAATGCATAATTATGGACCTTGCACATCCACTGGCACAGGAGAGAGAGAGTTGTCCTATCTCAAACCAAAGCCCGCCTACCGCTACTCTCCGCCCTCTCTACCACAACTATATCTTCACCATCATTCGGCCCCCTACTTCCGTCAGGTTGCGCAAATGCTA
>JBBPMA010000824.1:0-16620 GCA_038090075.1 Xanthoconium purpureum | reverse complement strand
CTTATTTGTTGATATCAAACTGACAACTATTTGATCATATCTATCTAGGTATACCTGCACTTCAAAATTTTCCTGATGGGGCATTGTATTTGATAGCACGCTGCATAACAATGCCATGGTAGAACACAACATCAACCAGTGCAGAGATATGAAGAACATCAGCAATGGAGGCAAGTGCAGAATATTCTCCAAGTGAGTGACCAGCAAAAGCACAATCTATCTGTACAAAACCTTTAGCACACATATCTTCAAACACAGCCTTCTTGGTCATGACCAAAGCAATTTGAGCAAACTGTGTGGTGAAAAGCAGACCATTGGGATAGCTGAAGGTGTACTTGGAAGTTCGCATGTCGATGTCAGCAAAAAGAGGGAGTGTTTTGACGCTGCCATCCTTGTCCATGGTATCATAGGTCATATCCATGTAATGCTGGCGAATTGCCTGACCCTTGATACCACCGAAGTGAATGGTTTTTCTCTTTGGATTATCCTTCATGATCTCAATGATCAAGAACCCATATACTGCAAGAAGGTGAGCATTGGCACTGTCCCAAACAGCACAAGCAGCAGGAGAGGTGTTGTACAGATCCATGCCCATACCAGGTTCTTGTAAGCTCTGGCCAGTGAAGACATACACTGTGGTGGCTTGTGCAACCTCTGCTGTACCCTCGAGAACTTTTTCATCTTACTGATAGAACGTCTCAACTTTGATGATCATGTTACCATCTCGCATGCCCATATGATGTATCTTGACTGTCAATTCATCTCCAGGAAGGATCATCTTGACAAAGAAAACATCATATCTGTAAGAACGTATAAGCACAAACACAACTATAACCATGAGCTAACTTACACAATAACTCAATCCAGGTTGCCTTCAGCAACAATGTTCTCCACATAGTGACATGTGGCAGCACTTGACCACATGCCATGAGTAATGGTTCCAGGAAGAGCGGTGAAATCCGAGAAATATGGGTTAATGTGGATAGGGTTGAAGTCACCATGATGGAGTAGGATTCATTCGAGTTAGGGGCTATAAAGGTTGTTGCGGTATTGTTCAACATTGTATATCCTTTGTTGCCTAGAGGAGTAAGATGGCCCTCAGGAATACCATGGCACTGCAAATAAGCAACAACTGGATTGCCATGGCATCCCTCTTGATTAAACTCAACTGAAGCAACCTTCTTCAGGTGCTTCAGCTGGTCGTATGTGTACACATCACCAGTAATGCAAACATGGCGATACAAAGTCTTGTCCTTGAAGGTGACCTGTGATTGGATGTGGAACACAAGCATCATACCAGCCCTGGGAGGAATCATCTCATCTTTCCATGAAAGCCATTCCTTGGACTGGACTACACTGACAGCAGCATTGTTGGCCAACTGGACAACATGATCAGGTTCATCCACCGTCTCAAAGGTGTTCTTGTGGTCATCTAAACACCCACAGTAAAGGGAAGATGACACAACCTCAATGATGGGCTGACCATCACGGAAGACATGACCTTTGAGACTTGAACAACTTTGCCAGCATCTGTATTGTTGATGGACATGATATGAGCACATGCAATGCACGCATCGCCCACCTCCAAGGGCTTGGCACCAGGAACCAGACGGAATCCATTTGAAAGATAGACAAGCTTCAACAGGTTGCCATTGATTGCATCAGGAAATATAGATCTCATGATAACCTGGACTGAGTGTCATTCTCATCTTGTAACAAAAGTTTCTGATGAACTTACCTGCCAAACTGGTGACAATAGCAAAATCCATGGGAGCCTTGACAGCTTCAGTATGCACAGTTTTGAATGCCCCATTCTGGTTCCTAACAATGTTGCAAAAAGTTTCAACATTGCTCAGGGATATTATGACCTCTGGACCAATGAACATCTCACAGATGTCAAGTTCTGGATGCAACTGGTCATCTCCAAACCATAATCACCAGTAGGAGTCTTTAATGCAACCATTGCACCACCCACATATCTCATCAATAGGCATAGAATCCATAGTCGAGATGTATTTGAATTGGAAGGGCAGAGGAACTGAGATATCTTGATGATCAAGCCAGAGCATGCTGTGTAAGTGAACTCAACAGCTTTGGAATCAGATTTGTGGAAACCATAGGAATGTGCTGCACCATAAACCATCACCGAAGTCGTCCATGTCATGAAGCAAGGGCTTGATGAAGAGGGTTGTCAACATATGACTGGTTTTAGATGTCAGAAGGGCTTTAAGCCAATTGAGCTCAGGGCCATAAATGGCATCAAACCATTCCAAGGTTTTGGGAAGGACATCAGTGACTTCGTAGGCAATGGAGGTGGAGGATTCTTTGCATTCATCCTGGTTGGGAATATCCACATTCTTGGCCACAGAAGCAAGGTGTTGAATGTTTGGCAGTGACAGGACCCTGCAAAATGCATACGCGCTGGGGATCTTGATCAAACACAGCTTCGATATCCTCTGCAGCCACAAAGAATCCTGTGGGGAGCTACCATTAGACATGGGAAATTGTCAGTGTTTTGTGATGCTGACCTTTTTAAACTAAACCTTGAGATTGGCAACAAGAATGGGATGAATGGTGCTGGTTTCTGCCCAGGATGCTGAGAAATGGTGAGAAGATAGGTGCAATCCTCTGCAGCAAGAAGCTGGCGAGTCACTTTGGAATACTTCATGAAGAACGCATCAATGAAAGTAGAAGGATTGTCAAGCTCCTTGAAGCTTTGCAAGATACTGAGTTTAGGACTGCTGTCTATGCCTGCAAAGTACTCCTCAATCCGCCTCAGCCAATCACTGGTCAAGTTGTGCAAACTGAGATCGATCCCACAATTCTGGTGGGTGATGTACATGAGGCAGACCATTTGAAGCATGACCTTCACCTTGCTGATTGAATGTCTCGACTCTGATGACCATGTTACCATCACAGGCCGATATGACATATCTTGACTGTCAATTCATCTCCAGGAAGGACCATCCCGACAGAGGAAATATCATATCTGTAGGAATGTATAAGTGCAAACACAGCTATAACCACAAGCTAACTTATGTGATAACTCGATCTGGGTTGCCTTCAGCTATGATGTTCCCCATATAGCAACAAGTAGCAGCACTTGGCCACATGCCATGAGTAATGGTTCTGGGAAGAGCAGTGAAATCTGAGAAATATAGGTTAATGTGGATAGGGTTGAAGTTGCCCAGTAGGATTCGTTTGAATTCAGAGCCATAAAGGTGGTTGCAGTATTGTTTGCCATTGTATATCCTTCATTGCCTAGAGGGGGTTGATCTTCTTCAGCAAGTCTGACAAGTGTCATCAGCATCACAGGGCACAAGCAAAGTCAGTAAACTCACGAGTTTTGAGAGGCATAACACCTGCCAAAAGATTTCTAGAGTGGAAAGGAACGTAGATACTGGGAAGATGAACCATTGCAAAACCACAGTTTAACTTGACGTGTCCCTCATTTTTGCAGCGCTTCGGCGCACTTGAGCGATTCTGCAATTATCTTGCCCAACATCTCTTTCATTCTTTCCACCACCACCATTAGATCTTGTGTCATCCATGAGGCCTGAGGAAGAGATGGTTGTGCATGATGATACTGGGCCCAGACCATCACACTGAAGCTGTTGATGTGGAGGGAGTACACTGGATCAAGAGTTAACCATTTCTCAAAGTTCGGAGAAAAAAAAGCTAGCAAGGACATGCTATACCGATGATCTCAAATAAGTTGGCGATGTGCAGGTATGTGTGGTTGACTCAGAAGACAGGATGTTTACTAATCTTGTCATCTTCATTCTCACAAGTAAAACTTCACAGGAACAGATCAATATGGGATTCTTTCATGCGAAGCAAGTGTAATTATGATATTCTAAAAGATAGAAGTATCAGCAGCAAGTGAGAGCATAGAAAAAATCTTTATCAAAGTATTTGTTCAGGAAAAATGACTGTGAATGATGTACGCAATTAGTGGAAGTAAGCTGGTTGTCTGCCTCTTCACCAAAGTGTGGAACAATGTGAGCATATGACCGCAACTGATCGACAGGAAACACTTCGCCAAGCGGAGAGCCAGATGCACATGTAGCCTTTTTGAGTACATGCAAACCCATTGTACACTCAACCGAATTATTTCCCTGAGCAACAATGTCGAGACGTTGGGCATACATCAAGAAACATTCAGAGCACAGGCTGTCAGCACCGCCTTTGCACATGGCAGGACACATTATGAGGCAAACATTGATGACAGCATGGCCTATTGAAGTCCCGGTGTCATACAGATTAATGTATTCAGCAATACAGATAAAAAAACATACCTTGCAAACCACTGGATGGCCATTGCCAGCGATTGTCTACATTCATAATTGCTGCATCATACCGCCCATATTTCCATGTTTGGTCTGGAGGATGGGCATTGACAGTGAAAGTAGAAGCAACCACCGATGGATCATGATACATTTTCTGTTGCAGACGAATCTTGTACCATATGTGGAGAGCATTGAATGGAAGATAGGCGTCTGGTGGAGATCTTCTTTGACCACCAAAAGTGTGCAGGCTCTGGGGAGAGTCTTGCTGATGACAGAAATAGTCGGCTAATGCTCCATGGAGGTCAGGCAGCCCAAAGGTTGTAGCAACTTCATCCATGGGAACGTTCCTGCGTGATGAATCATAATTAAGATGAATAGCTGTAGAGCCAGCTATGAAGGTATGAAGGGGGGTGGGAATAGAGCCAGGAGGAGAGGAGGAAAGTTGAGTAGCAATATTGAAAAAGTTGGTGGCACGGCATGAGGGGGCCCATATATCATCAAGCATTTCTTGACGGTCTTCCATGACGTCTTCCTGGTGATCATTAGCATCAGCCTCACGTTCTTCACTGTTTGCATCAGGTTGTGCTGGCGCCCAGAGTGTCACTGCAGTGTTGAAAAGACGACACTTTTCAAGGCGATCAAGACACCGGCAGATTTGGGCGTCATAGTTATGATTATTGGTGGTTGAGGTGGGGTCTTTAACAACTTCGATGTGCGTGTGCTCCGTAGTGTCTGCTGACCATTGTAACAAAGAGCCAACCCAGTTGATACTGGGAACAACACTCTGCATCAGCTTGATCTTTGGGATATGCCAATGTTTGAGGATCGATTTCGTTTTTCTGCCCCAACAAAAGCCATTGTTGATGATGGCATCTTTGTTGGCATGAAACTCTTGCAAAGCAGTCTTGATCTTGTTGTGGGTAGTCGACATAATGGCAATGGCCTGAGACAGATATCGAAATTCCATGAGCACGCGAACTGCAATAACAACTTCAGGAACAGTTGTGCCGGCAATAGCAATGACGATGTAGTGTTGGATGTCCCTTTGAGCCCTTCCAGTGACTTGCTTCAGTTTCGTGATCCTGTTGGCAAAGTGCCACAGACCTGTGATTAGGGGAATGATAGAGAATTGAAAGTCCAGCTCATCGGCACCAAGGGCTTGTGTACACCAGCAAACATCGTGATCAAAGAATTCACGATGCCATTCATGTAGGCCTTCGGGAGTAAGGAATTCAGGAGGCTGAGCGCGAAGCCAGTTCCACCAATAGGGGTGAGACATGCTGATGAGTTGAAAGATCTCAGATGCTGTAACAAACACGGCGACATTGATAGCATCGCACATGGCTAGGATGGACTCCAGCTGACTGAGTGTGATCTCGGCGGTGTGAGGCAGATGACGGTCAGGATCACTGTATTCTTTATACATGGCTGTTGTGATGGGGGACATGTTGCTTCGCATGCCTGCCACCATATGTGCCTCTGGCGTATCCACGATATGTGACACCAAAGGAGTGAAACAGTACCATACACCTCTGGTAGGATCCAACATCATCCTACCAAGACGCACTGCCTGTTTGAGAGGTTCGAGCATGATGTCAAGGCACTGGTGAAAAAGACGAGCGTTGAGAACAGAACGTATTCTGGGATTCGCGTGGGTGAACTGTGCGATCGGCATTAAGGCAAGGAGGAGGAAGGCATGCAAAGATCCCTTGTTCTGCATGTTCATCTTGATGTTCGCGAGACTGATCAACAGAGGGTGTGCGACTTTTCCCCCACACATATTTGTGATATTGGTTTTATCTGATGAAAGGATAATTCCACAAAGTGTTGCACCAGCTGGTATCTTCATCTGTGATGATCAGCATATGAAATAGTCACCAAAAATTATTCTTACCTGCATTTCCCATGTGCCATCGCTACTCATCCATTCTGTGAACACCCTCACATTGCGCTTGGATGTTGTGAATAAACGGTATGGAGCGAAGTCCATCTTGTCTGCAAAAAAAGGGTTGTTGAAGAGCGATTCAACACACTTGAGAGGGTCACGAAAATAAAGGTGAACAGGATTTTTTGTTTCGTGTGTGGTGGGGACAAGTTGGAAGCTCCATCACGGAGCTGAGGGTAGGAGTTTGACCCATGAACGTAGATCTTTCACTGTCTTAAAGGAAAGCCCCATCTTTTTTGTCTGGATAAATGCCAAGCTTAATGGGTAGTATAAGTTTAAGGAACTGTACTTACCACAGGAAGGGAAAGGAATTCATTGAGAGCACTCATGCTAAGACATCTCATGATCAAGAAGTTGGCCATTTGCCAGTCCTCAAGATCTTTAAAGGGGTAGTAAAGGTTATCTGCTTGGTGAGAGGCATATGTATCAGAATCGAACCAAGAGAGAAACGTCTCTCCTGGCTCGAAAATAGTGCCGGTGCCTGGAAACTTGTTGATAACTCTTCCAAGGGAATCTACTGCATCCGGCGCAGGAATGGGAGGGGAGAGACAGTGCGGATTGTCTTTTGAATCTTGGTGGAAGTCAGGATCTCCAGGATCTGCCATTGGGTCAAACCTAGCTTGAAAGTCAGCATCATCTGGAAATGATATGTCATTGCCACCATCTGAATTGTCTGAACCATCTTCTGGTGCATTGTGTTCTGCAGGTGGAGGATCAACGGAGACAGAGACTAGCTCTGTGTTACAGATTTTGTGCCCTTCGACAAGGTCCCCTTTTTTTCCCTAGCTCCATGGGACAACCTTTCCCTTCTGCTTGGGAACTACCTCGTTCCCTATGCTGCCCCTCTCGATGCCTGGACCCCGCCGTCTCGTTCCAGCTCCTCTTTCTAGTTCCCAGCATGGTTAGGCTTCTATCCGCTGTGCTTAGATCTTGCTATCCCATTGGCCTTCCGCCTTCCAGATACATCTTGGTCTCTTTCCGTTTTCGTCTCTATCTTCCGCTCTTCCAATTCTGCAGTTCCCTTTGGACACGGAGCTCTGTATTCCTTCTGGAACGGACCTCTTCCGATTTCCTGTATGTTCCCCTTTCTGCTCTTCTCACAGCTCTCCACTTCTCCTTTTAGACACGGAACCCCTACGGGCTCCCCCTTTCCACTTATGATACCTTTCTGTCCTGGCCTGTGCACTTCCTGAGATGGTATATAAACCCCTCCATGTATGCTGGGATTCTCCAGCTAGTTCTACGCATTCACATTGTAATCTAGTCCATTCCAAGGTTCTCTCTCGAGTCCCTTGAGTTCCCATTGCCTCATAGTTGAGGGTCCGCTTGCGTTCACACCTAGTCTGTGTGCTTCGCCTAATCAACGATTCTCTTAAGAATCCATAAAGTATCGCTGCAAGCTTTACTCAGTCCAGGAAGGCCTCGCCATTAAGCCCTTGCCTGCTAGGCTATATCAATAAGACCTATCGGCCGCCTCACCAAGTCTCACTAGGAGTAGCCCTAGGAGCACCACGGGAACACTAGAAAGCAATGCTTGACATAACACTCTGTGTTCCAGTCGAAAGCATTACAGGCGGAGCAAGGTTGTGCTCAATGATAAGTAACTGCCTTCTCGGTCTTGAAATACTTGAAACATTTAGGACAGATCGGCATGGACTGTAATGGCTGGGAACATGAAACTTCGAGAATACCCAACCGTAAGTGGTCAATAGGAAAGAGGCTCACATTGCAAAGGAAGAAAAGAGCACTACGCAATGTGGTAGTCAGTGCGGCCTTTGCCTCAGGCCCTGGGTTATTGCTAGGTATGTACAGTTGCGTAATTAATGTACAGTCGTCACCACTACTGGCACATTCTGTCAACTCTGATCTCGTCCTTCCACCTCTCTGTGCCAGGATCCCTGTACGCACAGGCATTCCCTCGCCGACTCCATCCACTACCCCTGACATGCCTTCATCGTTGTACTCATTGTCAACACCCCCAATTACTCTCGGTTTCGAAAATGGGTCCTCACTGCTGCATTCTGTCAGCTCTGACTCATTCTCTCGCCTCGTGTTGGGATCCCCCGTTTGCACAGGCGTTCTCTCGCCAACTCCGCCCATTGCTTCCGACAAGCCTTCACCATCATAACCATCGTCAACGTCCCCGATGACCCCCGGTTTCAAAAATGAGGGTCCTTGCCGCCACATTCTGCTCATCCTCCAAGTCTCCTCTCCGCATTGGGATCTCCCATACGCACAGGCATTCTCTCACCAACCTTCCGTTCTAACTCCTAGCAATTCTCAGTTCGGACATACGACTGTTGCATACTCATTCCCTCATCAGGTTCTCCTTCCTAACCCTAAGCATACATTCTGATGATGCTGACCCAACTTTGCAGGTTGAGCTTGCCTTCTACATTGATGATCACAAGATCCTGGATTTCTCAGTCACCAGCTCAGTGCGAGTGTTTCCTCGGCACACACGACATCCAAGTCTTCAATTGGCAGACATGGATGTGGATGCAGCCATTGTGATTCACCTTGAAATGAAATGGAGGATAACCAGTGGTTGATAGGGACAGTTTTTGTATTTTGTTTATACAACTACGACTTAGACACGACTACAACTGTAGGTATTACCTATTGCGCCTGCACACTTTGTCTCTGTAAGTCACGTCACCCATGTGGAAAATAGTAAGTGTTGAGTTTCTTTGTGCACTTGCTCTTCCCTCCTCGCCACAACCATTGGGAATGTCTGTCAGTTCTGACCAAGAGATCAAGGATTTGCCGTCAGAGACTTTCGCTGACGACCAAGATTCAAGTAACCACAACACATTCTCTGTATCATCGTCCCCGCCTCCCACTGCCAATACAACCTCGCTCACTTCCCAGTCCATCATGAATGTGGTTTCTGCCACACCTGGCATCGACACGTCTGTATCTTTGCTATCAGTCAATCGACCAGTGCTAGCCCTTCGTGGACAAGGCTTGCCAACGAACTGGAAGGGTATGCCATCAGCTGTCAGAGCATTTCATACACCCTCGTCTCTTGTGGCCCGCTCTGCCGTTGGTGGAATTGGAACACCTGTCCATGCTTTCGTTCTGCAGACACCTGAATCCTTGAGTGGCACTGGGATGGAGCTCAGCATATTGGGGAAGTGGTTGAATGTATGTTCCACTACGTCTAGTTTGACAATTACCCTATAACTTACTTATCCTGTAGCCTGATGCAGATGCATCAGATGGCCTTGACTCCAAGCTCGAAGAATTCAAAGCCCAAGGTGCACTGCTACTCCTCAAGGCTGCACGAGCTCAATCTGCTATTCGCCGTTGCAAGAAGGAGTTGGCACAAGCACAGCTAGATGAGAGTGTGGCCCTCAGCAAACTCTACAAGTGTCGCATCAGGGAGATGCAGAGGAGGTGTAATATTGCTGATTCTCAGCTTGGGTCAATCCACAATTCCATTCAGATGAATGGAGGCATCCTTTGTCAAACTTCCCTCCCAAAATGTCGCCACTAGGACTCAACCTTGAGTACTGATCATGATGCCAGTATGTGCCATGTGTTTTAAAAGTGTGTTATATCCTCACCCTCACTATGCTCAGGTCACATTGAGGAGTAAGGTGTAAATAGTGGATGTCGTGACTGTAGTCATTGTGCTTAGTCTTCCTTTCATTGTCACATAGTTGTAGATCTGTGTCTTCCGTTGTAATCCATTGTTCGTTTGGTATTCCCTCAAAAAAATTGTATTCTGTGATACTGTACACTACTGTGAGTTATGAGTCTGTGCCACTGTGAGACTATATGGTGCTGTGATCGAGTGGACTAGCTGGAAATCATGGTGTTGTGTGCCTGGTGTGTACTGTTGGGTTGGGGTTGCTTGTCAACTTGTGACACTGCCGAGCTGTCATGTTGTAAGATGCTGTCACATTGCTGTAGTGACTGTCAGCACTGTGGGAAAACAAGGGATTTACTGATGAACATGATCTGTATGTGGAAGGGATATCCCATTGTTACTTTCATGCATCCATCAGGTGTTTGAGCACCTGAAAATTTAATTCATGTCGAAAATGAGTAATGAATAGCAAACTACCTACATTCTACCTCAAGAACAGTGGATTGCACTACATCGATCAACTATTGTACATGGTATTATACTGTATCTAACATATAGTGGCATGTCCTAGTTGTCAGACAATAATGGTGTGGAGATGAATGGCAGAATGCCTCAATTTGTGGTGGTGGCCCAAATGGTGGTGGTGGCCCAAATGGCAGTGAATGACTGTATGTCTTCAAACGGTTTGGACTCCACGACTCCCTAATCTCAGACCAAGGTTCGCAGTTTGCATTGGCCTTTGCTAGAGAACTTGCTTGACTTCTCCACTATGACATCAAGCTATCCACCATGTATCACCCACAAACTGATGGACAAACCGAACGTGCCAACCAAGAAATCGAAACATACCTTTGCATCTTCTGTGCCAACAACCCTTGGAAATGGTCAGACTTCCTTCCCAAAGCTGAGTTTCATCACAATTCAGTCCCACATAGCTTGACCAAAGTTTCACCCTTTTCCCTTCTCTATGGATATGAACCTCAGGTGTACCCCCCTTTAGGAAAAACCTTCATCCCTGCCCTGGAGACCTGACTATCTGCATTAGAAGAGGCATGAAAGGAAGCATTAGCAGCACATGAAACAGCTCATTGGATCATGAAAGAATGAAACTTCTGACACTTCATCCCATGGAAAGTTGAACATAAGGTATGGCTGGAGGCCACCCACCTTCATCTCAATTACCCCTCCAAGAAACTAGCACCCAAAAGGCAAGGCCCATTCGAAATCTCTCAGATGTTAGGACCACTCTCTTACCAACTCAAACTGCCTCCAACTTGGAGAATTCACAATGTTTTCCATGCCTCCTTACTATCCCCATACAAAGAAACCGAAGCACATGGACCCAACTTCTCAAAACCTCCACCTGATCTAATTGCCTCCAAAGAAGAATATGAAGTGGAACAAATCATTTCACATCAGGATTCCATGGGTCAACGGAAGTTCCTGACCACGTGGAAAGGATATCCATCATCAGAAAACACCTGGGAACCTGAATCTAACCTCTGACACGCATTGGACATTCTCACAACATACAAAAAGGCCCACCAACTCTGGAGTTTAAAAACGACAACATGCTCTTCATCCCTCAGCACAATGACTTTGCCACCCCCATCAGACCTGTTGACATCCCCTGGATCTTGGGGCTCACCACATACCAACTCGCTTTTCTTCACCAACACAACCTCCCCCTTGAACATGCCAGAACTCACCCTTGCTTCTGCAAGGAAACCAGCTGCCCCATCCATTATTAGTGTCACAGGATGAGGCATCTCCTAGTGAGTACCCCCCTGTGCATGCAGCTCAAGGATGTTCCTTTTATCTGGTTCAGAATCGCTCTTGCCCTCTGTATTCTCTTCTTCCTCACCAACTTTAGCTTCCTCATATACATTGACCACTCTGCTCAATGCAGACATCAGCAGGAAATCCAGCTCCTTTCTCTCCCATGCCATATCCTATCCCCACCTCACTCTACTCGCCTGCCCATTCCCTCCCCCCTGAAACCCACTCCATCCATACCAGATTCCTCACTACTTCCCGAATCCACACACTCTTTACCATTGCCATTGCCTCCCCCACCATCCTTAGCGAAATCAAGAGACTCCCATCATATGAACACAACACCAATTGCCAGGCCCTCATCCAACTTCTCCACCATATCTCAATTGCCCAACTCCAACTGTTCAGGGCCTGTCCTGTCAATCTACCTGAGTCACTTGGAGCACCTTTATGTACTACCCTCTCCTTTCTACCAGGCCCAGTCCTCAAACTCCTCGTTGCCAACTCCTTCCACCAATACCTGGAGGAGCTCCCAAGCACTACCCTCTACCCCACCTTCCTACACGTCTGGGCCACTCTCTCTTGTGAAGAACAATGACACTACCTTGAGCAAATCGGAACAGACCAATCAGTGACCAACTCCCCTTCCCCCATCCCCTTAGCTCTTCACATCTCCTCTCGCCCCATCTCTCCCACCATAGAGGACAATGATGTTATCCAAATCCAGATCACTGATGGACAATGGATTGCCTCCTCTGCCTCCCAAGTCCTGGTCACATCCTCTCGTCCTACCTTCCCCAACACCCAATGCTATATTTGTTCGAATCTCAGTCACTTCAGACTCTCCTGCCCCTTGTACACCTGCAGACAATCCGCTCCAGGTCATGTGGCACATCATTGTCTGGAGACCCAATGTAACCTTTGTCTTCGATGGGGACATTCTGATGACATCTGCAACCTTCAGATCTGTGAAAGGTGTAACACCCCAGGGCATGTGGTCGATAACTGCCCAATCAATCCACTTACCCAACCAGAATCTTGTGACACTTATGGAGGATCTTACTTGGATGACAATGACCTCAACACCCTGGTGGACAATGAGTAGGAGATTTAGGTATCTCAAGCCTGGAGCTTGAGTGTACGAAGGGGGTAATGTTATGATATTATTCCTTTATCATACCTTCTTTCTCATCTGCATTGTGCACCAAGTCTACTTTGATCTCTTCCCTTATCATGAGGAAGCGACTGACTATTTACTTACCTTTGATACCTCCACCTCTCCACTCCTTCTTCCTCTTTGATCTCATATCTTCCTAACAGGACTATCTACTCCTCTGACTACTTCTCTCACAGCAGTCATGTATCCCCTTTATTCCACCCAGTTCTATGGCATTCCACTTATGTAATCCATAGTACTTATATACCCTTCAGCCTGTATCTCTTTCCTTATTCTTGTTCTATGCAAATACAGCATCAGTCTTGCAATCCACAACCCGTCTGGTTATGACTTAGTCCACTGCTCTCTTGTTTATCTCCATAAGAAACTTCTTTGAGGATGTTGTGTCTCCTCATGAGTACCTCCCTCAGAGTAAGTAAACCTTTGACCTCAACACAAGTCTGTCAACTTGTGTAACACAGAGTGCAACCGAGCATGTACTGTGCGTCAACTCGGTGAAGAGTTACACATCCAAAACATCATTACTTTACTTTCAACGTTTCTCTTCAAGCAACAACACCAGGACGTCAGTGACCAGCACAAATTGCTCAACATCCCAAAGCCCAACTATCCCTACTACGATGGCAAGATCAAGGTGGTCAATTCAGCAAGCATGTTGTTCTATGTGCCCAGTGACACTAGTGGCATCCATGGCATGCAACAGGAGTTCATTCGCTCCACCCCTCTCTAGAGAAATGAGGGTCCATGATATGATTGCACATTTGTGAACATGCACCCAGAAATGGACCCAATGAGCAGCCTAGAGGTTGCGCATGTCCTCACCTTCTTCTCATTCTACTTCAGGAGCATCTATTACCCATGTGCTGTAGTACACTGGTTCGATTGTGTTGGGGACAAGCCAGATGAAGACACTGGGATGTGGTTGGTGCGCCCACAATTTGATCAGCAGCATCAGCACAGAATAAGCATCATCCATATTGACAGCATCTACCAGGCAGCGCATCTCACTCCCATCTATGGTAAACATTTTGTACCATCCCATCTTCAACCACAAAACTCATATGATAGTTTTTGTCTCTTCTATGTCAACAGATTTGCTGACCATCATACTTTCGAGATCACTTCACCATAGGCAAACACTAGTAGTACATTGATGTCACTTTTGTCTACACTTGCACACCTTTTACACAGCTTGTTAACTCCTTGTCGTATTTTGTGCCCTGTAACACTTGCCATGACTTTAAAAGGTACTTGTTGGAATTTATTCCATATATAGTTATTAGCTTACATAAGCAGCGTTTACATCGCACCATAGTACCTTTAGTCTTACTTAGTGACTTACTAAGTATTCTACAGGTTATTTTTAGCCCTATTCCACAGTACTTTAATAACTTAGTACTTGAAAAGTGTTGTAAGTAGCTAAATAAGTACATAAGTTGCCATAAGTAAATAGTTAGGTTGCTGATGAAGTGATATCAACATGAATCCAATGTGCTCAACACTTCTCACATCGACATTTTTGTTTGTGAAAGGACTGGGCTGAGGACAACCAACCTAAAATATTATTACAAAATGAAACACACACACACATAGCCAGTGTAACGCCAGACAAGCACACCCAATGCTCCCATTTCCTATTTGTCTTTCCCTTGGCACCCTTTGCAGTAGTGGGCCCTCTTTTCTTCCTCAGTCTATTGTCACCTAAGTCACCCAACCCCCATGCTTTGACAGCCTCTGCCCATTTCGAATCCGCTACAAGGCAAAAATGCAAACCCGTCAGTACCAGTCCACGCCCTGCCACTGACACCCAACAATACATACATTTGGCAACCCTATATTCTGGAACTCGGACTTGGTGTTGGATTCCTCTTTGCCACAGCTCTACAAGAAGCAAGGATGCCCTTAGCAAGAAAAGGTTCAGAAAACGGGATGGAAGATCCACATGCTCACCACCACCCTGTCAGAGGAAATTGTACGGACTCTCTTTGATGGTCTTCATGTTCTGTCCTAGTTCAAGGTGACAGATCCTTCACCAAATGAAATGTCAAGCTAGATATATTGTACTGCGCAGAGGTCAGTCCACGCACAAAGACAACCTCAAGAAACGATGTACTCGAACCACTTCTTGACGTTGTCCATTGGTATCCAGTTCTTTGGAAACAAGAATGAGACCAAGTTGTTTGAATGTAAGTTGAATGCGCTCCAAGGATGCGATCCCAACCTTGTCAACAGTGATGACAAGGAAAGGGGAAAAAATTAGACTTGAAATGTTGGAAGATGGTAGGGACAGGTTTGACCAGCAGGAGTTGTGCAGAAGCCGAAGGAAGGAACCATTGGTGGTCATGGTACTTTGAGTTGACAGTGAGTGGGACATTCATTTTGCCAATGCATACCCCTTCGTCTTCTCAGTTCTGTGTACAACATGAAGAGATTGTCCCGGAAGAACTTACTCTCTGGCAACCTGTACAATCTGGATCTGTTCCGGCTACAAATGGTTTTCATGAAAGCCTGTGCATTGTTCACATCCCTTGAGGGCTCTGCCATCCCCCTGTCAAGCAAGCCTGTAGCCAGATTAAATCTCATTCATCTGGAGTGCTATTGACAAGGTTGACTTACAGGTTGGGGGAAGTGACACCGACTTCTCAGGCTCTGGATACCACAAACAAAGGAGTCCTAAAAAGTTGGCACAAGAACTATGTCCACACACAACATGGTTCCATGACCTCGACTGCAGTATTCAATCTCTCCACAGATATGCACATGGAAGGACCCTCTTGGAGTCAAGGTCAGCTTGTCGTGACTATAGAAATATGGTATCAGGCCATACCAGGGAAGAGAAAGTGGAGTGACACAGCTTAAATTGACCAAAGCAGAAAGTCTCAAGTTTCGAAAGTCCAGTACCCAGTGTCCAGCACCCAGTCTGAAGAAGAGTGGACATAGAACTTGGTCGATCAACATGTGCCATCTGAAATACATTGTGCTGAGTCAGAGTGATGCATCATCAGAGGCTCAGAACACAAGCTGAACTTTTCTGCAGAGCAAAATCCCTAGCTCCCAGCTTTAGTGTGCAAAGGTGTCTGTTACTCTGGGTCCCTGATGACAGGCTTGTCAAGAGTGTGAAAGAATGTTGAAGAGCAGAAGATCCCATTCATTGGAATTGGACCCAGACATGCACATCACCACTGTGGAGTTCCTATTTGTGTTGCCCATAGGCTTTGGCACCAGTTACAACATGGGCACAGCCCT
The DNA here is from genome assembly GCA_038090075.1 of Xanthoconium purpureum. NCBI lineage: Eukaryota > Fungi > Basidiomycota > Agaricomycetes > Boletales > Boletaceae > Xanthoconium > Xanthoconium purpureum. The sequence goes on along the minus strand of JBBPMA010000824.1, from coordinate 592 downwards.
TTGTTTGGTCTACCATCTGCCATCCAATATCTCGCATGTGTTGGCAGCTTTGCCCCAGGCCCCACAATGCAAAACATGCAATGAAGCCTCCGGCAAGTCAATCTGACTCACGTGCACTGCAAGGTGGCCAAAGTATGTACATATCAATTCTCATGTTGGTCTGCGTGACCGTCGTTCAAGTGGTTTGGTTCTGACTGTCATTTGGTTCAGTCATGTTAGTTTTGCAAACTATTTTCAATTTATCTCATCATAGTATGTGGTCCAGGCAAACCCCCATTCTGACACAATGTGCGATTTACACTTCAAATTGCATCAATACTCATGTTCACCTTGGTTTATCAACATCTTTCCTGGTGCAGTGTCATGCTGCGAAACGCAGCCCAGTTGTTCATCTCAGAACTTATGCATATGCTTCTTGTTTGAATCTCCAGGAGAAGAATGTAAACGTCATCATAATGCAGTGAGTTTGATCACCCTATGAGCTCGCCTTGATTTATATCTCACACACTGCTGACAGAGGCAACAGCCTGGTGTTCTCACCATTTCCGCTGTTTCTGCAAATGATGATGAGGTGACCTAAATGACAAAGGTG
>JBBPMA010000823.1:0-16647 GCA_038090075.1 Xanthoconium purpureum | reverse complement strand
ATATGCGTCGTGCTTGATAGACTTTGGTAAGTTTCCAGACATACGAGAGGTAAGATTCCGTCAATAAAAGCCTTGAAACATTGAAAAGCCTAAACGATTGTAGGGATAAACGATGACTTAGGATGTTCGTACGTTACGCTACTCAGTCCCATGGACGTGCAACTGGATCACAATTGTGCAGTGAGTTGGTTCCTTATCGGGCGAGAAACATCGGATTATACGAAGCAAAACAGTGACTGTGCAGACCGGAATGATTACAGCTGTGTTTGCCTCCCTCGACATGGTGATATTCTTAACCATCAAGGTACGTGAGGTGTCCCTCATCAGGCCTAATCTCAATTCCTTGCCATCTAGTCCACTGCATTATCAGCCCTTGACGTCATGGCCGGTGATGGAGAATAGAGTCTCCGATCGTTTCTACTTTGAGGAATTTCGTCTGGGATCTGGCCTTGCCAAAGTTGTATCCAAATTCACTCCTTTCCCACGTCGAATGCACGCGGAGGGTGAAAGGAACCGCCCTGGACAACGTTCTGTTCGGACACGTGTCTGATGGAGAAAACGCAGTGAGGAACAACACACAGGTATTATTTCACCAATCGCCCTGTTTGCGAGACGACCATTTTTAACTTGGACCTGGAACAAATCGAGTTCGTGACTGTTGATCCCCGAACGGACGGGAAGAGCTTCGACCGTGGTGACCATGAAGGTCTGTGATTGAGGAACTGGTTACGATGAACAGTCAACGAGCAGCGTTGACGCCAAGTCCGCGAGCGGCGTCTAGGCGTCCAGGATACGCCTAGGCTTCTGCGATCCTTGCCGCTATGTGCAATCATTGTATGGATGTTGCGTGGACAGCCCGTAGCCTACAGTCATTTACATAACTTATTGGTGTCTAGTACGCATCATGGGCTAGATATACGATCAAGGTGTCTTTGGGTATCCTTGGGTCATACTATAAAAGAGAGCTACAGAGGTGGACTGGCCAAACTATGAGCACACGCGCGAGATCACCAAGGTAGCTGTTTATCTGCCGAACGATCGTATGTAAACGTCGTCGCTCTGGCTTGAGAGGTTTGACCCTGCATCTTGTGGCATAAAAGCTGCGTCCTGTGACGCCTCCATGCTAGCGCCATCTAACTCCGTGAAAGGAGCACTGTCTGCTTTGCGTAGTGCTTGGCAAAACCGATAAAGCATGGCCGTTATGGTAACCATATCCATCATTGGTGGATGTGTCTAGGGAACCAATGGGCATGAGTGTGCATGGCATAACTCCTGAGAGGAAGCTTACTATCGTTCCCGCACCAGCGTTCCGAAGAAAGTTTAGCTCCCCGTAGACGTCTCCGATCTGATACCGCGTAGGCCTTGTGGGCCGGAAAAAAGCGACGACGTTTCTGGCCGGATCTTCCAACTGCGAGTGGACTCTCAGCGGATGCAGAATAGCGACGATTGCCCTCAGAACATACCATGATGTCAAGCGAGTTATAAGATGGACGCCAACGATATTGTAGTCCATCGGGCGCATTGAAAATTCGTGCGCCCTGATCATACGATGAACGTCACACAGGGAAGGCCACGTGGATGTAACACACCGGGAAGTGAGGGTCAGGGCGAACGAGATCTGACATCGGGACCGTGCTCTGACAAATAAAGATTGAACGGGATCAGCCAACGTGCATATCATTGTTTCCCGCTCTCTCTCTTACCTTGCCAATCACAGCTCGTCCAAGACCGCCATTAGAAGCCCACTCGAGCTTCGCCACACGATCCTCCCTATTAGTGCGGACCGCTCGCCAGAGGGTGGTAGTGCTCATTCCGCTGCTGCTCGCCACCGTCTGTGGTAGGTTCTCAGGAATGCCGTCACAAAGGTATGAGGAGATAAATGCACCGTAAAGCGGTAGAGAACACCCCACGTATTGAATAATTGACTTTCACGGGGATCTTGGTTTGTCCAGCACAAAGATTCGTTTGTTGAGGTTGGCGCTTGCAGGTTAGTGGTGGTCAAAACATTGTTGTGGCCAGAGATGGGTAATACATCCTTGTTCCCCAGGCAGACAATGTCTCACGAGAGGCGTAAGCGCTTGTACCAACACGAACAACGCTCTAATTACCATCTGTTAAGACGATAGAATGGTGCTCCGACACTATCCTATCGACTATCTTCTCCAGGTCATCGAGTTTTGACAACTGACCCTGTAGTACCAATTTAAACACGCATATACTACGCAACAACGCAACCCACGCTTGCAAGCATAGTTATCCACGTACTGTCATGGGTGATCGCAACCTCGGCAGAAGGTCTCTGTTCCACCTATGAGCAATAATCTCTGCTGAGAAAGAGTAGTACAGACCTTCGTCAGCAGGTACCGGTTGATAATCTCAGATGGATGAAAAGGCTAGCCAACGAGTTCGCCAACTCTTTCAAGCCTGCAATGTGCATTGGAACCTACTGGAGTGGTTTCCGGTATATGCCGAATTGTTACATCCTCGTCTTGAGCGAGAGTTCCCCCCGTCCTATTCGTGCCCCCAGTAGAGCCGTTAGCATGTTGAACAGACCCGGCGTGATGGGGAGCTTGTGCCATGGTTTCCCTGCCTATATATTTACCGCCTCGACTGGTTTCCAGTTCGTTGGTAAGGACGAGTTGTTCTTGATCTGGTGGTTGTGCAACGCCATCTGAGGTAATCGTGAACGTTTGTATGAAGACTGTCTGGTTAACGTGTTCTTGTGTGCCAGTCCGAGGTCCAATTCCGCTGGCAAAACGACCCACTGGGGTCCAACGGGAGGCAGATACGAAGAGTTTGCCATCTTGCTCCACTAACCCGCACGTTACTTTGACTTCCAGACCATCCTTTTTGTTAAATGACGCAACGGCCCATGAACGGGTCCGAGAAAGCCCTGTGATGAGGTGGAGAGTGTTGAGGCGTCCTCGCAGTTTGTTCCTAGCAAAGTCGAACCACGCGGACCAATTGATTTTGGCCGTATCCTCGAATAGGTAATGGTCGTCTAGTGCTAACTTGGAGCAAGTTGCGCCTTGCGGTACGACGATGTGAGCTCCGTCTTCCGATAGATAGGCAATATGATGAGTTTTTACGCCGCTGCCAGCGCGGTCAGGGTACCAGCGGTTCGAGGCAGGGTTGAAGTTTACCTAATGCTCGTGGTGCTTGGATCCGTATAATGCGACACGTCCAACGAGCTGTAAGACCATGACGTTTCGGGCGACGAAAAGACATGGCCCGGAGGGAACGAGTTGTAGTCAATCGCGTTCGGTTCCCCGATCCGTGAAAAGTTGGACGGGAAACCATATCTATGCTCCAGAGCGAGATCGGGAGGGTTACAAATGTTGAAGATGGATTGGAAATAGCCATCCCGGTCGATGATACCGACGTCACCGATTTTGAGGCCCTCGTTCTGGCGGTCTCGTGGTAACGAGACCGGCGTTGGATTCCACAAGGGGAGGCCCTGCTGGAATCCGTGCCTCGCGAATGCATCTTGGTAAGAGCTTGGAGATTTCGCAGAAGACATGTTACGATAATCAAGGAAACAAACATGCGGTGCGGCTCTTCCAGGTCGCGAGTTGCCACGGAATTTCTCACATTATTTCTTGTTTTGTTGCTATCATCATGTCTGTTGCCCTCCTCCCCCGCAAAAAAAAGCCAAACTAGGTGACCCGCCCAACGCCGACGCGCTCAGCGAATACAACATCTGCCTCGCACTCGAAAAGGTGGCCAAAACCGGCGAGAATCGCATGCATGCGCGAATACTCGGTTATCTGATTCTCCACGCACCTTCCTCCATTGTGTTGTCCAAGATCGTTCGAGCAATCCATTCCTGCACTCGAGACGAGAAGAAGCTGCTCGAGTGCGGAGAGTACTTTCGATTATGGTTCATTCTTCCATGTATGTTTTTGCATTCAACCCTTGCTGGGCGATGGCGATCCAGTTGTTGACCCGAGTCAAAAAGTCCAGAGGGCGGACACCAGCCCCATCTAACCATCCGAGTCGTCGGTCATTAGACAAACTCAAGGAGGATCTGAATGCACCGAAGAACCAAAGACAAGTAAAGACCCAGGTTGGCTGCGTGTCACTGACGTATTTAAATATCATGTAAAGCATGCTCTCCCTCTCAGGCTCTCATTCGAGATGACTACGGATGCGTAGTAACTGGAAAATACGACGTGGTAGTAGAAAGGGCATCGCAAAAGTGACCAAAGCTACAAGCGGCGCATTGCACACAGTTGGGCCACATTTTGCCAAAGTCGACTTGTTTCGACGTAACTCGCGCGTCCACGAGCTCTCCAGAAGAAGGGGTACTTGTTGAATTTCTGGCACCACCGCGATGCTTATCCTGTCTAGAAGGACTACTCTGCCTCAGTTTTGGCGGTCTCGCAGCGTACATTCCCTCTACAATGTCATGACAATGCAAAGAGATATGCATGACACATTCGATAATCGGGAACCTGGTTTGAGAACACGGTAGGTGCCGCGGCCACAAATTATGCATGCCCTGACACCTTGAAACTCAGGGGATTCTGAGCTGCTACCATGTACGAACTATCCGGCGGACCTACCAAGTACACGACGAGGATATTGACCTCGCCGGATCCTCTTACCCTCCTCTATCTTTGTCAACAGCGCCTAACCCTGCACGTCGCTTGTGCCAAGGTTGCCCATCTCTCAAGCGCAGGAGAATACATTGAAAAGTTTGATCGTGACGCAGATGACTTGGACGTATTAGCAACTAATGGCAGTTCGTGTGCTGTCCTGCCCCATGTTCTCTTGGGGTCCATGTTGTGCTCTGTATACGTACAAGGAAACGAAAGACGAGGGATAATGTGTGACGGATCAATAATACGACGAACGGACAATAGACCATGATATAACTACACCAAAATCCCAAAGAGTGGAGAAAGTCATGGAAACCGAGAGAGTCTAAGGAAAAGCAAAGCAAGACAACCACGACCAAATGCGCGTACCGCTCACACCTCCGAGTCCTTGTACGGCGGCTCCTGCGACTCGCACCAGACGCTCGCCCCACCCTCTTTTCGCAACACCGGCAACTCGGTCCGTTCTATGCCGTCTTTGAAGTCGTCCTGTACGTCTTCGTCGTCTTTTGATTCTATTTGTTTGTGAACCTCATCACTCGACAGGCGACGCAGGTTCATAACGAGGCGCGCGAGTGTGATGTTGGAGATGCTCCATATGAAACTGTGCAGTAGTGATAAAGACATCGAAGATGATGTTACGTCAGGAACCGCAACACCAAACATGAATACGAAAAGACACCCACAAGACGCCCACGAACGTCAGCGTAACCTAGCACAAGCCCGCAATTTCACATTAGAACCTGGCCATCAAACACACGACGCACGTGGACTCACCGGAGCAAAGACGCACACCAACATGTTGACGAGACGTAACGCTAGAAACGAGGGTTACGTCAGAGCGGAACCGATCGGAGAGCGACCAAGCCGAGCACTCGAATACCTACCAAACAACCCCTAGCACGTGTGCCGTATCAGCTCCTTGGGGCACCCGTCGAAAAGGAAAAGGAGAGCACGCACGAAGAAATACAAGCTCCCATCCCGGTACATGATCTTGGCCATCCCGACGTTGCGTGACCGCGGTTGATCGAGCGCGTTCCATATGACCGTCAAGAAGACCACGAGTTCGAACACGATCTAGGCACGGGTGAGCACGACATCATACCATTCAACGACACACAGGCCGTCACGTACACCGGGCGTCCACAGCATCACGAACTTGGGTTTGGTCTTGGGCACGCAGATGCGCAAAATAGAGTCAAAGTACAGTGCCGCTAGGAGTCCAAAATTAGGGTGAGCAACGCGTGATCCAGGAGAGAACGGCCAACACACGCACGTAGCATGTCGTAGATGACATAGCCCGCAAGGCTCAGCGTGATGAGTTGCGTCACGGCATAGATCGCCAAAGTTCCCAACACCAGCCGCGGGCGCCGATCCCAGAGGACCCATAGCCGAAGCAAAATTAAGACTGACGTTTCAAAGTCGTATCAGCCACGAAACAGCCGACCTTGTCGGAAACGAGTGAAAGACTCACAGTTGGTCGTTGCGAGAGACAGCATACCGACGGCCACCCCGATAGCATACCATACTTTACAACTGAGAGAAACGACGTATTAGTGGAGGGCGCCACGAAGTTGCGACCGATGCACTTACAACTAGACACCACCGATGAGCGCAAGCGCGACAAGGTGAAACGCCCAAGCAACCGGAACAAAACGGAAGCGTGCTTACCGGAAGCGACAAGTACGTCGTCATCCCACTAAACTCTGCCAAGCGAAACGAGATCAGATGGGGTAAACTTTAGCCGCGACCGGAATTCCGAGAAGCGATCGGCGACCGACCGTTGCTTACCATGCGACTGAACGATCATGGCGAACGGGACGAGGTAGCGGTTCAACAAGAACAGGACCTTGGCGATGGACAGTCTCGCCCTCCATACCAGCTGGACTTCATCTGAAAACGTGAGGGCGTGATCCCAGAGCAGAATCTATCGCACGAGCGTGGTGGCGGCCAGGGGGGCGTGCGTGGGAGCATAGGGGTGGGTGAAACGAACGTGACGAACATGGGTCACAAAACGGAATGGGACGTGGAGGACAGAGGGACGCACCACCAGTCCAGCAGCTACGCAATACACCGTGGTCAGATAGTTGCAACTATCTCCTTGTGCGTTATCCAAAGTACTCACCATTCATGTACTGCGACGCCTCGATATGCTGGATATCGGTCGTTTTGAAGGACGACGCCATCCACGTCGGGCGCTCTCTTTTGCTCTTCGAGGGAAGGGACTGACCACCTGTGGTGGACAGAACGGAGAGGAAATGTACAAACAGATATATATCCCAAGGAAATGTCTGATCGTGTGTGTGCTAATAAAAGGTGGATCATCAAACTGACAAACCTGAAAGGTGAGAGGTTGATCCGACCAATTGCCGGTTGCTGTGACGTCCGTGCGTCAGGACTGGGCATCATGCTAACTTGGCTAAAAGATATTACGAAAGCGTTGACGGAGTCAAGCACCTTGGTGATGACTTCGCGGTGCGATGAGGAAACCAACGACAGTGGAAAATGGTTAGCCCTTCTGTGTTTTGCTTCCCAGGCCGTCATTCGTTCGACTCGTTTGGCCGAAGTGCCTCGGAAATAAACGGGGCGCTCTTCCCAGGAGAAAATGAAGTGATAAATCAGCAAGTGCACAATCATCTTGACTCACGAGCGGGGGAATTCTCCTGGGCATATCTCGAGCTAGGTTGGCATATTGCGTAAATTCGGGTCACATATCCATGACAAGACTCGCATTCGAGATAAAGGTGGGAAAGGTACATAGGAATTCGCACGAGATAGTCCGCAAGTTCATGTGTAGGAGCCCAGGGGTGATGATCGTAACAAGTAACAGCCCCACGGTTAAACAAAACAATCTGCCCTGAAACGAGCGTTAGAGCGTGTAAGTGCACACGAATTGTTCTCGGTGGACGATCGGCAGTCTTATCCAGGGCGCTCTCGCAAAGGCAAGATTCTGCAGCCCAGCAAGACACAACAGTGCCTCTGTCTACTATCGCCATGGGGGAGGAATAAGCAGGGAAGTTCCTGAAGCTCGGAGAGTCAATCGATCTTTGTGCAAATATCGTAAGCTCTCCAATGTCGTACAGCGGACGGGAATATACAACACCTTTGAAGCAGGTACTCTATGGTCACGGGTCGGGGTCCAGTTTCTCGCCCCTGGCCAAGACCCTGACGACTTTGCTGGGTTGAGCAACCACCTCCATCATCTGCATGACGGCCGGCGGACGTTCGACGAGACCTGTGCCACGGGGTGCGGGAGGGCCATTACCGCTATGGGAGTTGATCCTGCCGCGACCGTGCGGTCGTTTTCCCTTTTCATTATCCTCGGCACCCCGGTGTTGTGCGGGAGAAGTAAACGCGGGAACCGGCTCAAACTCGAGTGTTGGGATGCCAGCGCGCGCTGCCCAGTGACCAATCAAGACACCAGCCGAACGGGGTTCATACCGGTGGAGGTGAGGGCTTGGCGCGGGGAGTGGGACAGGGGAGGCCAACTCTGCGTTGGACTCTGGGACGGCTTTATCGACCTGCGCTTGGGCCGACGCAGAAGATAGGACCGCGAGGACGACTTTAGGGTTTGTGACGGATTGCTTATCAAGGGTCGAGGGGGCATGGTCTACTTCCCAACGGGCACAGCAAATCATTCTTCGGACCCACTCCGGAGATCCGGAAAGATGGAGGGCCTGAGAAGCAGGCTTTTCCTTATCGTCGTCCGCTGAGAGGTCTCGAAATTCGATTCGGTCCCACGGTACAAATGCGTCGTCACGCTGGACTCTAATGCGGGGATTTGTTCCAACCTGTGCTTCCAAGATCCTGGAAGCGGCGCGGGCTCTTTGGGCGAGTGAACTCGTGCCCTTCTTGAGAAGATCCAGCGTATTGAGCGCTACGATACCGTGAGCGTCAAACACATGCCATGTGGAGAGCAAGCACGGACCTTCGAGGGGGACAATGACAATTTCTTCACGACCCTCCCTGCACCACTTTTTGACATGGTGAAGAGCGTGGACCAAGACGCTTGCATCGACGATGACGAGATCTGCGTCCTTGTCGGCGACGGTGTCGCTGGTCCTGCGCGGCTTCTCTCTGTCCCTGTACCTCTGTTCTGGGTGATCTCTCTCTCTGTCGGCGTGGTCTCTCTTGGTCTGTCTCTGAGTGGAAGGGACTTGCTGCTTGGCGCCGTGGGTGACGGTGGTGCTGCGGCGATTCGGGTTGGCACCCAAGTCGGCTTGATGCTGGGGTCGATCTCTCCAGTTCCCAGAGGTAGGGCCGCGGGTAACCGACTTTTCGAGCTGCTCGACTTGGTGGCTGAGGAATGCGGCACCGAGAGCGCGGGACATGGCGAGCTTGTTTGGCGCGGGTGTCGTGGCAGGCCCCTGGAAAGGTACAGATGAAATGGAGCGGAAGGAGGAGAAAAGGGGAAGTCTTACTTTGGTTTCTGCCATGATGAAATACACTTGGTTTCGTGATAGACTCGTGTGTGGGTTGTTGTGGTAATATCAAAGGTCGGTTAGCCCGTGTGATTCAACTCCCCACCCATCTTATGTCAGCACTACGAGCACACTGCCTCACTTTCTCCACAACAATAGGCTTTACACTGCATACCGGTCTGACACCGCAATAGTGTCAACGTGCAGCTCCAAGCTATCTAGATCCGAAAACTGCGGCATTTGAAGTCGAGCGCCGGGGACTTTGACACTTGTTTCATTCCAAAGCTGGTGGCACGTGGCAGTGACCTCCTGTACTTATAATCTCTCAGTCATGACAGACGAAGTCATCGGTACATGCTGCGCCTTTGCCATCACTGCATGTCTAGACGTCATCGCCGGTATATGTTTCGACTGTACATCCGTCCGTGAGTACCATCGTAACTCGGTCGCCGGCCCACCTAACTCCGGAATTGACCCTAGGACGTTCATGCACCGAGACCTTGTGTCGTTGTTCCTGTCTGGGGTGTCATAAATCGGACGTCCAGATAGACCATTTAGAAGAGGAACGAGACCCGCTTCTATCGAATGCCCGACAACCTTTGTCACAGTCACCCATGCGCAGCAATATCAGCCAGTAGTCCTGCATCGCTGATCTCGCTTGTCGTTGGTGCGCCGCACACCATGTATATGCTGAACGGAAGCACTCACAGTACTCACAGCATATCGTTTCAGTTTGTATCGTGCTCACGCTGTTCATAAGCCATATACGGACGTTCTACTCGAACTTATTCATACATCATCCACCGCTTGGACAGCATAAGATCACGATGACAACTGTTCTAGTAAGATCTCATTTGAAAGGGACACCAGCGCTATGCAACACAATTACTAGAAAACACGAATATGGACAATCCCTGCGTGGGTATACAGTCTTTTTCTTTCTCACCAATTCTTGTAAATCGTCTACGCCCGCCATCAGCGCGACCAATACGACAAAAGCAACATACCCACCTTCATCGCCGGCTCAAAGCGTTTGACAACCCTGCTCCGCCACATTTTCTGCCAAAGCGTCAGCAGCCCATTCTCTAGGGTCCATTCGTCTTCAGTCAGAATCACCGCCTCCAATAACTCTTTTGGCTTAAATCCATTCTCTTTGCCAACCGCGTTGCATTCTTTCAATACCAGCCTCCGCACTGCGCTGTTGCGGCACAAATCCGCCAGCGGTGCAGTAGAATCAACGCCGGGCAACAACCGCTGGATAAGCACGCGTCGCAAACTTGTTTCGTGGGGAATGATGATCCCAATTGGTTGCTTGGCCTCGGTGGACGCGTGCATGCAAATATTGGAAACCAGACTGCACGACTTGTACGTCGCTTCAAGACGTCCTAGCACGATGGACTACCCGGATCATTATCAGAAGTAAGACATCATAGTGCGCGTGGCGTACCTCGCCGCCTTGCAGTATCGCTGGTTCGTCGTTGTCGATTCTGCATAATATATAATCCCGGCCTCTCAAATGCTGAATCACGCTCACCGACCGATCAGACTGAGCGTTCCATCCGGATTCCACTGACCGACGTCCCTCGTCCTGAACCACCCATTTTTAGTAAAGACCGTCTCGTCAAAGTTCAAATCGGGGCGTTTGTAATACTCCTTGGTCACTGCAGGGCCTCTGATACATATCTCACCTTGGGGGGACACCCTCTCGCGTTGTACCCCGCCTCAGGGACATCGACCAACTTGATTTCTATGCACGGCACAGGAAGCCCCGCAGCATCATACTGCATCAACTCAGGTGGCAACAATGCACACACGGCACATGATTCTGTCAGCCCGTAACCTGCAAATCATTTGCTCAATCCTCTGTCCATTGATAGAACCAGGCAAGAAACAGACCTTGAAGCAGCGTTACCATGGCCTCGGAAAAGAATTGTTGCGTCTCTCTGCTCAACGGCCCGCCGCCGCTCATGGCAAGACGGAGATGCCCCCCAGTTGCTCCCCTCACGCCACTCAGCACAGCGGCCTTCTTGACGGCCATGACACCATTGAAGATGCTCTTCCTGACACCCCCGCTCGTGCTCATCTTTTCAAGAATATTTTTGTGAATCCTCACCCAAAATGAAGGCTCCCCAACAAGAATTGTTGGTCGGAACGAGGCAAGGTCCCCTTTGCAACGCCGCACCGATGCGTCCGTCAGCGTCTCGAGACGCCCATACCCAATCTTCACCCCCACCAAAAACAACGACACCTCTACCATATACTCCATGATATGCGCGAGGGGCAGGTACGCGAGGTACCTATCGTCCTCATGCATGTGATGCCTGATTAAGTACCGAACACCCCCAATGGACGCCATCACGTTGCCATGCGTGAGCATCACACCTTTGGGTGCGCCCGTACTGCCACTCGTGTACATGATGAGTGCCAGATCGTCTGGCGTGGGCCTGCGAGACTCCAGGATGTCTAGTGGAAGCTGCCGGCCAGTCGCCCACAGCTCGTCGATCGAGACCACCACAATGTCCTCACGGACGCCTCGAATCTGGTCGAGCAAGGGTCGCCTGGTCTCACCATCGTAGACAACAAGTCGGATGGACGGCGTGTCTTTGATGACGCGAGCCAAGGTAGGGAGGTGTTCGGCGTTGGTAAAGATACCGATGCATTCCGGCTCGTTGAGTGAGTGTTTGAGATCAGCCTCGCCAAGAATGTCACGAGTGGTTGCAACGGGAGTTGCAATCATCGAACACGCATGTGACATGAGTTGCCAGTTCACGCTGTAGACAGCAAAACACCCATGAGCCCTACCCACCGAGGCCAACAACAGCTGTGACGCACCTCGTCTGCGCATAAATGCTAAACACATCCGTCTTTTGAAGCTCATGATGCAGTAATCCCCTCGCGAGCGCCAACACCCGCTCCCGGAACTCGTGGAAAGAGATGTACTTGTAGTCGCCCAGCCGGAAGTATCTCCATTTTTTCTTCTCCACTACTTTCTGGCCGTTGACAACCTTTTCGACGTCTTTCTCCTCTTCGTGGATGTCGAGGATGTCGCGCCACCCGAAGGCGTCGCGGTCATTATACAGACGCGCGGCCCACGAAATGACGTCTGGAATCACCTCGATTCCTTCAAAGGGTTGCGTCACCAGTCTGTCCGCTTCTATGGCCAGCCTGCGAACATCGCCATCGCCATCCGGAAGCACAACCACGGAACCGTAGCCAAAGAAGTTGTCGCGTCTGTAGGACATGGAATCGGATGGGGTCGTAGTTCAGACAATAGTCGTGATCCTGGTCGCAGTCGTATACAATCACTGCTAGGGAGGCTCTATGGTGTGGTTTGAGCGTGGTTTGGGTGTTTCGGTCCGGGCCTGCACGTCGTCTGAGTATACTGTACCATTTCGATCGATTCGGTGTCCCCTGTGACGTGTGACAAGGGTGACCGTATCATTCATTCGACATCACTTATGTAAGTACTGTGACATGTGACAGCCAGAAAAGTCGTGGGACTGTCTGTGTCTATATCATCACCACAGTGTAGAATACTCAGTAAGTTACTAAGTAAACTAAAGGTAACTATGGTGCGATGTAGGCACTGCTTATGTAATCAGTAATACTATATATGGAATAAATTCCAACACTCCCCCTCAAACATAGGGGGCTAAACATCAGCTCTAAATGTTTGCCAATGAAAAGATAAACTGTAAGCGCCACATCCGTGGCAAAACCCGCTACGGACAGGCGCCAGACATTTGTCAAACACGTGTAAATGTAGATTTTCATTCAATGACCACGCTTCGAGTGAAGACAAGCAAATCTATCCTTCAAGGCTCATCGGACCAGCGAGACAATAATATGTACATTCAGATGCTCTTCGATTCGAATGAGTCTCATTTGACATAACTCCAAAGGCATGATTTCTTGATCCCTCTGAATGATGAACCGCTTTCAGAGCATGAATATAATCAACTTACGAATGATTATCCGACTCCGTGGTTCTGCCAATCTCTGGCTTATGTCCGCAACATCCACACATCTGCAAGGTTTCAGAGCATCGTCCGCTCATGGATCCTTGTCCAGCAAATAGCCATGGATTCTGGTGTTCACGTTAAAGTGCGTCGTACGTGAAAGACGAAGATTAGACACTGACCTCTCTAAAGAGCAATGACACAGCCCTCCCTTCGTCTGCACGTCCAGCCATTCTTACGGACTGGACAAACATCTCTCGTCATTTGGAGCAGGGACACACTCCCATTGTTCATTGTTCGCAATTTTTCTCGGAGTTTTGCACATGGTGGAAGACTCTTCAACCTGATACACGTTCATCGAAGGATGGACAAATGCCCAACAGTGACATCCCTTATGATACTGACTGGTCGTGTCTGTATTGTGCCGGCCCAGACAGCATTGTACTAGTCGTCCTCGCTATTGGTTGGCTTTTGGTTGAACAACACGCTCGAGGTGCCCCGGATATCGAACTGCAGAAGTACATACATGATGTCGACTGGGCCCTTTTTCACCTCGTTGTGTGGGTAACTCACTTTGCTCGACCTATTGCGCACAGACGGATGTAAAGAACGAGAACGATTTGGATTGAGTGCTATATGTTATACATGATGCTAATTTTCCGTTACGTCCTGCGGTTATGATACATTGAGCGAACGCACTACCAGCTCATACTTGAAGCTAAACAAATACTATAACGAGAGACCGCCATACATCCAACAGAGCCGATGACGCGCAGAAACATCATCTTAAGAAAGTCCTAGTAGACTGCTGCGCTATACGGTCAATGGACATCTTACGCTGATACGAGTACTTACGTTGCGAAACGGCTAGCCACCAGGATGTGCAATTGCCCGCGCGGTAAAAAGGCGTTTTCCAGCCAGATGGTTGTTGCATGATCATGCCGGTAGTGTTGTTCAAGTGGTGGACCACATATCAGCACACCGTAAACGCCGTCGGGCCGAAGCGCGTATCCAATGTGACAGACAGGGATGCCAGCAATGCCGCGCATCGGCTGATGTGTGCGAACGAACCAAAGGAGGAAGTAGGCAAGGTCCCAGAGACAGAAGGGGACTTGAGAATGCAGATAAAATGAAACGGAGTAAGATCCGGAGGTACGAAAAGCGGAAGAGGGAGACAGCTCTTGCCAGACCAAGAGTCCTGAACGGCATCGTCTCCGGACCAACAGACGAGGATCACAACGTTCGCTCATGTAGGGGTTGTCTCCAGGCTAGGTAATAATGATCAGAAATGAAACAAGCAAACGGCTCGGGTGTATACCGCAAGCAGGTGGGCCAGATGCTCAACGTGAACGAGTCGGTGGCAACGTATGGCGTACAGCCTGTTGAGCATCTCGGAGACGCGTTGGCTGTGTGTGACGTTCAGAAAGATGTGAGGAAACACTTGGACCGTTCGGTGAGGGTCCGCAATGGTATTTGCTGTCATGAAATGGGACATCTGTCAGCTTCAAAGAATGACGACGAGCAACAGGCGATACCAGTGCGACGTCTTGAATATCGCCGAAGAGGTACCCCATAGGCTTGAAAGACGTCCATATGGCAACTAGAGGTGAAAGCGTTCAACAGCAACAACCAGTCCAATTGCCTGTCGCACCTACATTAACAACGCCCGATACTTACGATACGTGAAACAGGCCCCGGGAGTCAATTTCTATTGACGCCGGAGAATACGACTTACACCGGTGGCGTCACGGTCTGGATCCCGGAGAACGCAAATTGATATTGTTATACGAGGTTGTCATGCCGCTGGACCACAGTCCCTGGTCTGGGCACTTGATAGTATGTAAGCGCGTTATTTCCAACGTTTAGCACGCACGGCCGAGAACGTCCGGTGTCGGGGGTCGCGGTATGTCAATAGGAATTTGGTTTTGTTGATTGCTGTTGGGAGGGTTGGTGTTAGTGAACAAGGCCGGTGATGGTCAAACGCTGAGAATGTCCGCGCTGATTTCGCACTGTTGACTACGATACAACAGAGACCTTTAAACGTACACACGGACATTCAATCTCCCCATCATCCCTACGGATCAGGACGACCTGCATGAAGTGGCCGGCAGGCACACATCAGTTATTCATTCTGTAACGCAATCAGAGCACATTCTCTCGACAGGTCAAGCAAAGTGACAATACCTCCCATGTAGAAAATTTGAGCAAATTCTGACATTAACTCCAAAGTCTTGAGAGCTGTGTCGATTGAAGAGAAGTACAGTAGTTTAACCGTTGGGTCTGCAACGAGTTCTGCGGATCGACGTTTGGCATCAGATGGGCAGTCGTCGTGAAAGAAGTCATCATACCCCTCAGATACGCTGAAGTAGGAACGTCCTCGGTTGTGTTGGTGAAGACATGTGTGCCGGCAGGATGCTCCTCAGCGATGTACGGCAAGGGCAGAAACAGCAGATGGGTGGTTTGCTCTGGCCATTGATTAACTGGGAAAATGTGAGAGGAAGGTTAGCATCAATGAGGTCAACGCGGTACCACCAATATATGCAGAGACTTTTTCAGCAGGGACGTCGCCTCCCCAACTCTCTAGTAATGGCATAACGGGCATGGCGGGTGATGCACGGCCAGTTTGTGAGCGTTTGGTATTCAATATTCGTGGGGGCTGGTCACAGCACCACTCGTTCGTTCACGAACCCCCGCGAAAGGTTGACATGTTGTTGTTTGTTTCTATGTTCTTATCCCTTGACCCAGGTTCCTTGTAAAAACAAACGTGAGACACAGGCACTTACGATTGCCGCAGAGACATGTCAATCCAGGTACATGCAAAATCTGAAAAACTGTATTTCGGCAGTGGATATGATTTGGAACTGACGAAATACCTGATATGGCCTCCCCAATCTTCTTCCCTCGAGCAAGATTTGTTCAACATCAGACGGTAAACGACCTGGGAGCATTCAACGACATAACAAATCCCACTTCGACAGTCATTACTGCCGGGGCCCTTTTTTCAGCAAAGCTCGTCAGCCAGCCTGTAAGTTTTGGTTCGACTGACAAGAAGGGGCAGTGACTTTCGCATGAATACCATCGTCTTGTCAATGTCTTAATCTTTGATCCGGTTCGGCGATCTCGCGGA
The DNA here is from genome assembly GCA_038090075.1 of Xanthoconium purpureum. Classification (NCBI taxonomy): domain Eukaryota; kingdom Fungi; phylum Basidiomycota; class Agaricomycetes; order Boletales; family Boletaceae; genus Xanthoconium; species Xanthoconium purpureum. The sequence goes on along the minus strand of JBBPMA010000823.1, from coordinate 542 downwards.
ACTGAAGTCTAGGCTGCGCAGTGACGTTCAGGAGAGGGTCCGAACTTGATATCGTGACGTCACTCGGAGGACCAGTTGACCACTCCAACGTGATTCGTCCATGCCCATCCCACCTTTGAAATGGATGGACTCCCTTTAAGAAGTCTGGGCTGCAGTCCGGGTTGTTGGGCATTCTAATGTTCTTGCCGCACAAATTTGGACCATGAAGCTCGCTCATCCATCAAACATGACATTGCAGGATATGAATGCTACCCAAGAGGAAATTGTCGGTAACTTCCGCGTATGAATTTCACTTCGGTGTCGTTACGCTTGAGATGTTGATGCTCCAAGCAGGATCCCAGCGAACATCTTTCCGCAGTATTGTTCGCTACCGGTCACAACACACCGGAACTCATCACAGTGCCATATCAAGACGGTCTCCTTCATATCCATCATTGGCTCTCTCTCTCTTGTCTGTTCAACTATTACCTCAGCTGCTCGGATACGTTGTTTGTCGGTATCCGTCGCAAGACCTTCAAGCAGTATCCTACATCCCGAGGTCT
>JBBPMA010000822.1:0-16648 GCA_038090075.1 Xanthoconium purpureum | reverse complement strand
CTACACAATCACAGCATTAGTCTTGCAATCCTCAACTTGTCTGGTTGAGACCTTGATCCTTAGTTCCCTTGTTCTTCCAAAACCTAAGACTTCCCTGAGGATGTTGTGTCTCTTCATGAGTACCTCCCTTAGAGTAAGTAAACCCTTGACCTTGATGCAAGTCTGTCAACTTGTGTAACAATTTTGTTCTGCTGATTCCCTGACATAGTGGTCTATATCTTCCATGAATTCTGTCATTCCTAGCTGGTGAAGAGCGAGGATAAGGTGTCCCCTGAGGTCTTTATAGGAATTGGTGAGTAGGGTCCTTTCCTTCTGGGGAAGAGAACACGCAAGGGGTTCAAAGGAGGCAGTGAGTGGGAAGGTGTGGTAGAGGACAAGAAGGGGAGACCTGGTGTCAAGATGTGTGGAAGTGATGGCAGCTAGTCTAGCATCTAGGATGTGGCTGATGAGATGGTCCGTTCCCACAAGATCAAGGATGTCCTATATAAGGTGATGGCCATAAGTGGAAACATCAATGGACTGAATGAAGTCAGAAGAAGAGGGAGCTTGTTCAACAAGGGCATCATGGGCCTGTCATCAGGACTTGTTGGTCCCATAGGTCCATCCAGAGTGATTAGTGACCATGGTGTGGGTGGTAAGGGTTGGTTTGGCGATGGGGGTAGGTCTGGCAGGGGTGATATGAGCTTGGTTCTAAGCTTCCCTGCCTTTGCTAGCCCACCTGGTATGGACAATAATAGAGGCTTGTGAGGATGGAGTGAGGGAAGTGGGTCTGGTGACAGAAGACTCAGGAAAGAGAGTGAGGCAGAGCTGTTCATAGGTAGGAGGGTGGTTGGTAGTGATTTCAGCAGAAATGAGAGTCATCAGAGCAGTAGACATGGATGGTGGCCATGGTGAGCTGAGAGAAGTAAGTAGAGTGACATTTGGTTTGTAAGGTGGATGATTTGGATGGGGAAGGAAATGTGGAGGGATTGGCCTTTTTATAATCTGAAAGGGCATCCTTGGTATGGGAGAGTTCTTTTTCAGAAACCCAGGAGTCTTCTTCTGTGAAGTACCCTTTTCATTGGATCAGGAAGGAATGGCGTCCCATGGGACCTCTGTGGTGTAAGATTTGTTGAACTTCAAATTTTTCTTTGCCAGCAATAAGGTCAGGTGGGGGTCTTGGGAAGTTCAGGCCATAAACATCATTTTTGTGATAGGGAGATAGGAGAGAAGCATGGAACATGTGATGGATGTTCCATACTTTTGGGATGTGGAGTTTGTAAGTGAGGGAAGATAGGATGTCTGTGATGGTAAAAGGGCCTTCTCTTTTGGAAGCAAACTTTGGATTTGAGATTCAATGTTTTAGGTTGTGGACTTCTAACCACATCTTGTCTCCTTTTTTGAAGGGAGTGAATCTTTGTTGTCCTCAGGCTGCCATGACTTGTCAGGTGAGTTTGTGGGCTGCTAGGGCCTTGTCCTGGGCTGCTTGGAGAAGTTTTAGTTTGTGTTTGACAGTGGGGAGAAAGGAATCTGATAGAGCAGTGGGTAGTGTTATGATACTTTTCCTATTTCATTCCTTCTTCCTCCTCCATCTAACATGTCAGCTCCATTCTCATCTCCTTCCTCACCATGAGAAGACATATGACCACCTACTTACTTTTGACTCTCACTCCTCCCCCATTTTCCTTTCTCTTTGATCTCTTATTTCTCCAACAGGACTGTCTACTCCCCTGACTATTTCTCTCATAGTAGTCACATATCCCCTTCCTTCCATTTGATTCTATGGCATTCCACTTAGGTAATCCATAGTACTTATATACCACTCAGCCTGTACTTCCTCTCTATTCTTGTTCTGCGCAATGACAGCATTAGTCTTGCGATCCACAACTCATCTAAGTTGTGACCTAGTCCCTCACTATCAAATTCCCTTCACCTTGAGACTTCTTTGAGGATGTAGTGTCTCTTCATGAGTACCTTCCTCAAAGTAAGCAAACCCTTGACCTCAACGCAAGTCTGTTGACTCATGTAACAGGTAGAGCACAGGGTTCAAAGCCCATCATGAAAAAGAAGGGGGATTTGCTGGTAACAGAGTGAGGGCAGTGATTGTGTGTGAATTCTGCGTGGGAGATAGAATCAGACCAAGAGACCAGGTTATCTCTGCAATAAATCTGGAGATAGGTTTCAACTTCTTGGTTCACACGTTTAGTTTCTCCATTGGTCTGAGAGTGATAGGCAGTAGAGAGGGCAAGGAAGTAACCTAGGATTCTTCCAAGTTCTTTGGCAAAGGTGGAAGCAAATTGTGGCCCTTGATCGCTGATAATTTTGTCATAAAGGCTGAAGTGGAGGTAAACTTTGTGGAAGAAGAGGAAGGCAATGCCTTTGGCAGTGACAGTTTTGTTGGTGGGGCATAGAATTACCCCCTTAGTAAGCCCATGGTCTACCACAACCAGGAGAGAATCAAACCTGTTGGACAGTGGAAGGTCAGTGATCAAATCATAGGATAATTGTTGGAATGGGTGGAAGGCATGGGATTTGATCAGAGAGAGGGGGGGACAGTAGGGTGGGTGTTTGCTTTATTTTGTTGGCATGTGGCACATCCTTCAACATATTTTTGTACATATTGGGCAAGGCTGGGCCACTGGTAATCAGCAGCTATAAGTTGTCTTGTTTTGAGGTATCCAGGGTGTTCCGTGGTTTCATGATCATGGTGTCAGGATACAATGTCATGATGGAGGTCACTGTTGGGTGGAATGTAGATTCTGTTTTGATATGTGAGGATACCAGTGTCACACTACCAGTCTGCAAGGCAAGAGCGAAATGGAGGGGGAATGGAACCATCAATGGCTTGGAGGGCAGTGAGAAGGAAGGGGTCATTTTTCAAACAGGACTTTATATGGTCATTGAGGGCAGTGTTGATGACATTTACAAAGAGAGAAGGGGGAAGGAGGGTTACTCCTTCATTGTCTAGTCCCAATCTGGGGAGGCAATTGATTCTGTGAGAGAGTGTGTCTGGTTCTGCAAGCTTAGATCCAGGGATGTGGATTATTTTTAAGTCATAGTCCATGAGATCAATAAGCCATTGGGCTTGTTAGCAGTTGAGGTGTTGGGGTTGTTGGAAGTGGATGAGGTTCATATGATTGGTGAAGACTTGGACAGGAAATGGGGAGCTTTGCAGGTAGTGATGCCATGCTTGGAGTCCTCACAGAACAGCAAGAAGTTCTCTGTTGTAGATGTCATAGTTTCGTTCTGCAGGGAAGAGGGATTGGGAAAGGTAGGAGCAGGAGTGCCAGTCTCCATTGGTGTCAGTTTGTAGAAGGATTCCTCCAGTGGCATAGAGAGAGGTATTGGTGGCAATTGTGAAAGGTTTGGTGGGGTCAGGAAATCAGAGTATAGGTTTCAATAGGAAAAGGAATTTGAGTAGCTCAAGGGCTTTCTGTTGGTGATTTTCCCAAGCCCATTGTGAGTCCTTTTTGGTGAGGTTGATAAGTGGACAAGCAACAGCAGAGTAGTTGGGAATGAATCTTTGGTAGAAGTTTGCAAATCCTAGAAAGGAGTGGACTTCTTTTACAGTGGTAGGGATGGGCCATTTGGCAATACCATTGAGTTTGACAGGGTCCATGGCAAGTCCATTCTTATCAACAATCATTCTGAGGTAGTCCACTTCCTTAGTGTTGAATTTGCATTTTGATAGTCTTAAATGGAGGTCAAGTTCCTCCATATGTGCAAAAACTTGTTTGGTTTGTTCTATGTGAAGATTATCTTCATCAGAGGTGATGAGGAGGTCATCCATGTAGATAATGAGCCATCCTTCAGTGATCATGTCTCTGAAGGAGTCATTCATGAATTGTTGGAAGGTGGTGGGGAAATTGAATTGGCTGAAGAACATGACCATGGGTTCAAAGAGTCCTTTGTGGGTGATAAAGGCACCCTTCCATTGGTGTCCATCTTTGATTTGGACATTATTGTATCCCCAGTGGACATTGAACTTGGTAAAGATATTGGCCCCTTTGAGTTTATCAACAAGGTCACTGATAAAGGGAAGGGGGTAGGCATCTTGAATGGTGTGTTTGTTGAGATATCGGTAGTCCTGGCATGGGCGTAGTTTTCTGTCCTTCTTCTTTACAAAGAAAAATGGGGCTGCCTGGGGAGAATTGGAAGGGTGGATTTTCCCAGATTTTAAATGTTTATCTAGGAATTCCTTAGTGGCTTTTCATTCTTCAGTGGAGAGGGGGTAATGTTTTCCAATTTTTGGAACAAAGGACTTTTTGAGGTTGATTTTGTGATCATAAGGACAGGATGGGAGAAGTTGACCCAATCCAGGTTTTTCAAAGACTTTGGTATATTTGGAGATTTTGGAAGGAAGGATGGGTTCCAGTTTAGCTAGTTCAGTGGCATGGGTGAGTTTTGCTACAACTGCTTTTGGTAAGAAGTGGGAATCACATCAGATGATGTGGTTGAGGATGTAGTTGCTATTGGCTCTGTCAAGGAACTTGTCTTCTGTTTCTGCTTTAAGGTAGTCAAAGAGTTGTTTATCAGTTTTTTGGAAGACATAGGTATGGTGTGGGGAAGGTAGTGGTTGTTTGAAAAGTTTATCGTTGGTTTTGCATGTGGCAACCAAGATAGAGTGAAGGGCTTTGGATTTGTCCAGAGATTCAGAAATGGAGGGGATTTGTTTTTGCCAATCAATGATCAGATTGGTTTTTCCAAGCCAGGAGTCTCCTAGGATGACATTCTCAGATCTGCAATTCCTTCAATGTCAAGGAAGAGGGTGGAGGTGAAGAGGATCTTTCCATTTCAGTTAGCAGATTGATCTATGTTGTGGATGATAAGGGGGGTTTTGAGTCTAGTGGTAGGAAGTTTATGTTTTTGTACAAACCCCCAGTCAATGCAGGAGATTTCAGCACCACTATCAATGAGGGCATGGGTGTCAACAGCTTTCATGGTGTGTGAAGGGTTGATCAGGGAGATGGGGATTTTCATAGTTTTAGTCCTAGATACAACTACAGCAGCACAAGAAACAGGGGAAGGTTGCATTGAAAAAGCTTCCCCATTTAAAAACCTGAAGAGAAGAATGCTATTTTCCTAACAGTGGCTTCATCTTTCATTTTGACTAGGCTGGACTCTTTATTTTTCCAGGTTTCTGCAGGTTTCTGGATTTGTTGGACCTTTTTGGAAGGTCTGGAGAAGTGGGGGCATTGGTTGGGCAAGTGTCCCTTTCACAGCATTAGTAGCATCTGCCTTCTTTTTGGCAGTGAGTTCATTTCTCAGGGGTGAGTTTGCTGATTTTAATGGCATCAATGTCCATGGCATTAGGATCATGTGCAGGAGAAGGGATGTAGCAAGGGGTAGAGTTTGAGGTGGTGGATTTTCCTCTGAAGTTAGAGGATTTCTTGGAATGGTTGGTGATTTCATTTGCTTGTTTCCATTGGGTTTGGAATTGGAGGACATGGTCATACCAGGTGTTGATAGAGTCAGGGACAGTGTCCATGGAGTAGATTCTCCTCATGAGGGAGTGGGGATGGCATTGGAGAAATATCCAATAAGGATTGGGGAGTTGTCTTTGGAGGTAAGACCAGTGATGGCAGCTTTCTGTTGGAAGGTGGAGACATAGGAGTTGAGAGGTGGTTTGTATGTACCATCTCTTTGTTGGGTCATCTTCATGGTGGTTAGCCATGCAATAGTGTCATCTATAGTGTCCTGGCATTCAAAGGCTTTTTCAAAGGCCTTTTTAAAGTTGGGCCAGGTCCCCATATTTAGGGTGGCACCAGCAAGGGCAGCAGCATGGAAGGTTGCTGCCCAGGTGGCAGCAGTTCCTTTGGTTATATAGGAGAGGGCAGAGGTGATTTGTTTGTTGTCATTGTTGTTGTTATGATTCTTTTCCTTACTCATACTTTCTTCCTCATTTGCACTACACATTGGGTATATTCTTCCTTCTCTCCTTATCATGAATGAGAGGACAACTACCTACTTACCTTTGACTTCCATGCTTCTCCTGTATTTCTTTCTCTTTGATACTGCTCCTCTTCACAGGACTGTCTTCTCTTCTGGTTGCTTCTCTCATAGTAGTCATGTGTTCCTACCTTTCCTTGGAGTTCTACAACATTCCTATTAGGTAATCCATAGTACTTAAATACCCACTCAGCCTGTATCATTTCCCTATTCTTGTTCTATGCAATTACAGTGTCAGTCTTGCGAATCCACAACTCATCTGGTTGCAACCTAGTCCTTTGCTCTCCTGTTCTTTCAACCTGAGACTTCTTTGAGGACATTGCATCTCTTTGTGAGTACCTCTCTCAGAGTAAGTAAACCTCTGACCTCAATGCAAGTCTGTCAACTTGTGTAACAAAAGAACAAGAATCTCCTTCAGTCCCTCCTATTCAGGAGAAGGACCATCCCAACCCACCCAAGATTTTCCCTTGACACTCCAAAGGAGTTTTTTGAGCCTTCAAGGATCCAGAAGAAACTGGAACACCCCAGGACACCCAGAACCTCCTAGACCTAGCAACCACTCCCCAGAGACAATGACCCTATCAAATCTAGTCACTCTCCTGAACTACCTACACCCCCATCTCCTGGAAAACAAGTAACTGCAGGAAAGCCCTTCCTCACCCCAGCACTCCAACTGTTGCCTAGGAAACACTCTTCCCCAGCATTCTCAATACCCTCAACCAGCTTGTCTGATACCTTGACGAACCTTCCCTTATTTTCAATTGTCCTTGCTGCACCCCCTGCCCCTGTCCTATCAGCACCACCTGCTTCCTCTGGTCCTACCATCCCTCCTGTCCCAGTGAACCCATTGACCCTACTTCCCCCTCCCCCCCCCCCCCCCCCCCCCCGCCAACCCTCTTTCCTCCCCCTCCAACCCAATGTTTACCACCACTAGAACTGTTGAACTGAAAGTGGCACTCCCTGCTGACTTCTCAGGAGACCCAGAAGATGCCATCCGATGGGTGAAAGCAATGAAGGCCTATTTCTCCATCAACTCCTCTGTCTACACTGATGACAATGAGAAAATCATGACCACCCTCAACAAGATGAGCAAAGGATGAGGAGTTCAGTTCACTGAAATGTGGTATAATAAGATGTCTGATGCTGCCTTCCCTGCCATGGAAAAGACCTTTGACAAGTTCATGGAGGGTTTTGCATCCACCTTCTACCCTTATGACCTAGTCAAGACATCCAGAAATGAGCTATACAAGCTTAAACAATGAAAGGAGGAAAAGAAAACTGAGGATGGCAGGAAAGTCATTGGCAATGGTTTCCGAACTTACATTACAAGATTCCAAACCCTTGCTGCCAAAGCTCAGATGGGTGATACTGTTATGCGAGTCGACAGACTTGCATTAAGGTCAAAGGTTCACTTACTCTGAGGGAGGTACTCACGAAGAGACACTGCGTCCTCAAAGAAGTCTCAAGGGGAAGAGAACTAGGTCACAACTTAAGCAAGATGTGGGTCACAAGACTGACGCTGTAATTGCACAGAACAAGAATGGGGAGTAAGTACAGGCTAGGCGGGTATTTAAGTACTACGGATTACATAAGAAGAATCCGGTAGAACTCTGTGGAAGGTTGGGACATGTGACTACTATAAGAGAAGTAGTCATAGGAGTGGATAGTTCTGTTGGAGAGGCAAAGGATCAAAGAGGAAAGAGTATAGGAGAGGCAAAGGGATCGAAGGTAAGTAGATAGTTGGTCTCTTCCTCATGATAGGGAAAGAGATCTAGATAGATTCAGCGTATGGTGCAGATGAGGAAGAAAGTATGGTAAAGAAAGATGATTGTAACAGATACCAAAGAAACCATAGCACACTTTGCTACTGGATTAGATCCCCAAATCTCCACCATGATCCTTTCCATGTCAACACCCCCAACTAAAATCCTGGAATGGATTAACAAAGCTCAAGACTTTCATACCCAGAAAATGCATATCCTTGCCCTTCAAGGAGGACATGACCCAGGACACTCATCTTCATCCTCCACTTCACACTCCACCTGTGACCTTGATGCCATGGACATAGATCTTGTACATCTAAAGAGACTCACCCCTCTGGAACATGCTTGCTGCATCCAAGAAGGTCTCTGCTTTAGATGTCACAAAAAGGAACATAATGCAGACCATTGGAATGCCTATAAAGGATTCTCTCAGAATCAATCTTGAGCACCCAACCATCGCCCCCAACAAGTTTGCTCCACTGACACCTCTGCCCCTACCACTGCTACCATTGCTCCCATTACCCCCATGGACACTTACATCCAAACCTTGAAAACCCAGGGAAGAAGCAGAGAAGAAATTCTTCAAACCTTGAAACTTTGCTATGAGGAACTGAGAGAAGACATGGCTGTCGCCACTACCTTTAATACAATCTCCTCTGACAAGGATTTTTGAACTGGGAAGTCACTTCGACATCTTCTTCCCATGACCTAGCCCATATACTTGTAGCTTTGCCCAATGAATAAAACATTTGTCTTCCCATCAAACTAGCTACTGGGACACAAATCATTGAAACCACAGCAATCATCCACTGTGGAGCAACTGGGAATTTTATTGACATCAGCCTTTTAACTAAGGCAAATTTCCCCCTAAAACATCTCCCCAAACCCATCTTGGCCTACAATGTGGACGGAACCACCAATGCTAAAGGAACTATCCACTGGAAAGCTCACACTGACATTTTATTCCCTTGCTCTAAAGAAACCATAAATCTGATGGTCCTGAGCTTGGGATGACAACAAGTCATACTAGGAATGCCTTGGTTATGCAAATGGAACCCTAGGATCAACTGGATTACCAATACAATCTCTATTCCCAAATCTTCATGTCCCACTCCGACAGATCATATTCCCCAGCGATACCTCCTTTGATGGCTAGGACTTGACACAGACTGGAAAATCTCCCATCAATTGTGCAAATGAGAAACCTGGCTAAAAGGAGAAATCATTGGAAAAACCACCATTTCCACCCAGATTGTGCAAACCACTGAAAAGAAGAAACCTCCTATTCCTGAGTGGTGTCACAACTTTACAGATGTGTTCTCCAAGAAAACACATGACCAACTCCCCCTGCATCATCCTTATGATCATACCATCAAACTTTGTCCAGATTTCATCCCCAAGATTGCGAAAGTATACTCCTTGAACCCAGCGGAAATGGAGACCTGTAAAGAGTTCGTCGAAGAACATCTTTGAACCAGAAGAATAATGCCTTTGAAATCACCCCAAGCATCCCCTTTCTTCTTTGTACCCAAGAAAGATGGAACCCTTCATCCCTGTCAAGATTACCACTACTTGAACTTCCATACCATTCAAAATGCCTACCCTCTCCCCCTCATTCCTGAACTCATTGACAATATGAAGCACTCCACTTTGTTCACCAAATTTGACATATGATGGGGGTATAACAACATTCACATCCAGAAGGAAGACCAATGGAAGGCCACATTCATTACTCCTTTAGATCTATTTGAACCAACTGTCATGTTCTTTGGGTTCTGTAATGCCCCACCTATGTTCCAGGCATTCATAAACCACATCTTCACAGACATAATCCAGGAGAAATGGTTAAAGGTCTATATGGATGATCTGGGCATTCACATCAAGGATGATATTACCCTTCACCACGAACATACAGGATGGGTACTTCAGTGACTTGGGGAGCACAGGCTATCAATCAAACTCTCCAAATGCACCTTTGATGCTCCTCATATGGAATTCCTGGGAATGATCATTGGACAAGGCAAGATTAAGATGGATGGAAAGAAACTTGAAGCCATAGAGAAATGGAAACCTTCAACTTCAGTCAAGGGAGTTTGATTGTTCATGGGATTTGCCAACTTCTACAGGAAGTTCATTCCAGATTTCTCCAACATCATTGCCCCCTTAAACCAACTCACTCAGAAGGGGGAATCCTGGAACTGGACACAGTCACAACAAAATGCCTTTGAACAACTCAAGAGGATCTTCTCCTCTGCACCTGTCCTATGAATCCCAGATGTCACTTGCCCCTTCACCATCATGACAAACACCTCCCTACTAGCTGCTGGTGCAGTACTCATGCAATCTGATGAGAACTCCAACCTCCACCCTTGTGCCTACTACTCCACTACATTCACTTCCACTTAATGAAACTATAACATCTATGACTGAGAACTTCTAGCAGTCATCCTAGCTCTGGAAGAATGGCAACAGTATCTGCAAGGAACAGTTCACCCTGTTACCATTATCACCAACCATAAAAACCTCTCATATATCAAGGACCTATGGAAATTGTCCAGACAGCAAGCCAGATGGTCATTGTTCCTGCAGGACTTTGATTTGCAGTGGCAAGTCACTCTGGGAATGAAGATGGGCCCAGTAGATGCACTTTCCAGATGGGACCATATTGACACCACCCAGGACAATATGGATGCATCTATCTGTCCAGAACCAGTCATCATCAATGCCCTGGACCTTGCCCTAGCCAGGAAAATCAGATCCTCCTCCCAGTTGGACCCCCTAGTTCTTCAAGCACTTGAGAGCCTCCAGCAGGGATCACCCTTGTTTCCTTGCTCCTCCAAGGATGACTGGCACATGACTGATGGACACCTATACTTTAAGAACCAAATGTACATTCCTCCACATAAATGACAAGCTATCCTACAATCCATACATGAATCTCCCACCACTGGCCATGCAGGACACTTCCATACTAAAGCACTGGTGGAAAGGGACTTTTGGTGGCCAGGCCTTTTCTCTTTTGTCAATGCATTCATATTGGGATGTGCAGTCTGCCAACAAAACAAGGCCAACCACCATGCTGCCTGCCCCCCACTAGCCACTATTCCTTTGTCCTGCAACCTTCCCTTCAAACAACTCTTTGTGGACCTCATCACCAATCTTCCCCCCTTCAATGGACATGACTCATTGATGGTTGTGGTTGACCATGGCCTTACAAAGGGGGTAATTCTCATACCTTGTTCCAAAACAATCAATGCTGCGGGAGTTGCCCAACTTTTTGTTTCACATATCTTCAAACATTTCGGACTCCACAACTCCCTGATCTCAGACTGAGGCCCACAATTCGCATTAGCCTTTGCCAGGGAACTGGCTTGATTACTCCACTATGATGTCAGACTATCCACAGAATACCACCCACAAATGGATGGACAAACCGAATGTGCCAACCAGGAAATTGAAATGTACCTTTGCATCTTCTGCACCAACAACCCTTGGAAATGGTTCCCACAGCTGAGCTCCATCACAATTTGGTTTCACACAGCTCAACCAAGGTTTCACCTTTCACCCTCCTTTATGGATATGAGCCTCAGGCTTACCCCCCTTTGGGGAAAACATTCATCCCAGCCCTGGAAACCCAGTTATTGGACCTGGAAGAGGCACAAAAGGAAGTGTTAGCAGCACATGAAACAGCCTGCCAGATCATAAAGGAATGAAACTTTTGAGGTTTCACCCCATGGAAAGTTGGACAAAAAGTGTGGTTAGAAGCGACCCATCTTTGTCTCAGCTACCCCTCTAGGAAACTAGCACCCAAAAGACAAGGCCCATTTGAAATCTCCCAGATACTAGGACCACTCTCCTACTGACTCAAACTTCCTTCTACCTGGAAGATCCATGATGTTTTCCATGCCTCCCTACTATCCCCTTACAAAGAGACTGAAGCACATGGCCCCAACTTCTCAAAACCTCCACCTGCCCTGATTGCTTCCAAAGAGGAATATAAGGTGGAACAAATTGTTTCACATCAGGGTTCCATGGGACGCCGGAAGTTCCTGACTGCATGGAAAGGATACCTGTCATCAGAAAACACCTGGGAACCTGAATCTAATCTCCAACATGCATCAGACATTCTCATGGCATACAAAAAGGCCCACCAACTCAGGAATTTAAGGATGACAACATGCCTTTCATCCCCCAACATGATGATGATTCCACCCCCATCAAACCAATTGACATTTCCTGGATCCTAGGACTCACCACATACCAACTTGCTTTCCTTCATCAACACAATCTCCCCCTTGACCACGCCAGAACCCACTCCTGCTTCTGCAGGGAGACTAGCTGCCCCATCCACTATTAGCACAACAGGACATGGCGTCTCCTTGTGAGTACCCCCCTGTATATGTAAATCAACAACATTCCTTTTGTCTGGTTCAGAATCGCCCTTGCTCTCTGTATTCTCTTCTTTCTTGGCAATTTCAGTCTTATCATGTACATTGACTGCTCTGCTCAGTGCGAACACCAACAGGAAATCCACCTCCCTTCCCTTCCATGCCATATCCAGTACCCACCTTGCTCTACTCACCCACCCACCCACCCCCTCCCGAGATGTGCCCTATCTGCACCCAGTTCCTCACTACCTCCAGGGTCTATACACTCTTTACCATCACCATCGCCTCCCCCACCATCCTTAGTGAAGTTGAGAGACTCCCATCATATGAACATGACACCAATTGTCAGGCCCTTGTTCAACTCCTCCACCATATCTTGATCACCCAACTCCAATTGTTCAGAGCCTGCCCTGTCGATCTACCAGAGTCACTGGGAGCACCTCTACATACTACTCTCTCCTTCCTACCAGGTCTGGTCCTTGAACTCTTCTTCACCAACTCCTTCCACCAATACTTGGAGGAGCTTCCAAGTACTATCCTCTACCCTGCCTTTCTACATGTCTGGAACACCCTCTCCCATGAAAAACAACAACACTATCTTGAGCAAACTGCCCAACAAGTCGACAACTCTCCTTCCCCATCCCTTTAGCCCTTTACATCTCCTCTCGCCCCCCTTCTCCTATACCTCTGATCATGGAGGATGACAATGTCATCTGTATCCAGATTGCCAACAGACAATGGATCACCTTCTTCCTCTCCTGAGTCTTGGTCCAATCCTCTCACTCTGTCTCCCCTACCACTTGATGCTACATTTGTTCAAGTCTCAGTCACTTTGGGCTCTCCTGCCCCTTGTATACTTGTCCTTCCTGTAGGCAATCTGCTCCAGGTCACATGGCACATCATTGTCTGGAGACCCAATGTAATCTCTGTCTTTGATGGGGACACTCTGACAATGTCTGCAACCTTTGGATCTGTGGAAGATGCAACATCCTGGGGCATGTGGTCGATAACTGCCCAATCAATCTGCTTACCCAGCCAGAGACTCACGGCATTTATGAAGGAACATACTCAGATGACAATGACCTTAACACCCTCATAGATGATGACTAGGGGACTAGGATGTCTTGAGCCTGGGGCTCGAATATACAAAGGGGGTAGTGTTACAATTCTTTTCCTTACTCATACTTTCTTCCTCATTCACACTACACGCTGGGTATATTCTTCCTTCCCTCCTTATCATGAATGAGAGGACAACTACCTACTTACCTTTGACTTCCATGCTTCTCCTGTATTTCTTTCTCTTTGATACTGCTCCTCTTCACAGGACTGTCTTCTCTTCTGGTTGCTTCTCTCATAGCAGTCATGTGTTCCTACCCTTCCTTGGAGTTCTACAACATTTCTATTAGGTAATCCATAGTACTTAAATACCCACTCAGCCTGTATTATTTCCCTATTCTTGTTCTATGCAATTACAGTGTCAGTCTTGCGAATCCACAACTCATCTGGTTGCAACCTAGTCCTTTGCTCCCCTGTTTTTTCAACCTGAGACTTCTTTGAGGATGTTGTGTCTCTTCATGAGTACCTCCCTCAGAGTAAGTAAACCTCTGACTTTGACACAAGTCTGTCAACTTGTGTAACAGTTGTATACATCTGCATTGGTGACAAGGTAGAATGCTACCAAGTTTAGCCATGCAGTGGCTTTGTCAAAGAAGCTGTTGTAGGCTTTGGAAACTCCAATGCAGAGTTCAACTGGTTTTGTAGTGGATGTAGTGGACATAACTGGTGGAGCAGGTGGTGGTGCTATGGGTGGAATGAAGGGTGGAAGATATCCTGGTGGGAAGATGGATGGGGCAGTAGGAGTGTTACACGAGTCGACAGACTTGCATCGAGGTCAAAGGTTTACTTACTCTGAGGGAGGTACTCACGAAGAGACGCTGCATCCTCAAAGAAGTCACAAGAGAGAGAAGACTGGATCACAACTTAGACGGGTTGTGGATTGCAAGACTAACACTGTGATTGCGCAGAACAAGAATGAAAAGAAAGTACAGGCTATGTGGGTATTTAAGTACTACTGCTTAGGTAAGAAGAAGCTGGTAGAACGTTGTGGAAGGTGGGGGACACGTGACTACTACGAGAGAAGTAATCAAAGAAGTGGATAGTCCTGTAGGCGAGACAATAAGTTAGAGAGGAAGAAGTATCAGGGAGGCGGAGACATCAAAGGTGAGTAAGTAATTGGTCTCGTCTTCATGGTAAGGGAAAAGGTCAAGGTAGACTCGTCGAATGGTGCGGATGAGGAAGAAAGTATGACGAAGGAAAATAATCGTAACAGTCCTCATAGCCGGAGGTGACAAATGGAAAACTTCCTTCTGTATGTGTTATGGCTCCTATGAATGGCTAGTAATGCCATTCGGATTAACCAATGCCCCTGTGGCTTTCCAGTGGTTTGTTAACACAATCTTCACCAACCTTCTTGATGTTTGCATCATTGTTTACTTGGATGACATCCTCATTTACTCCAAGAATGAGACCTCCCACCGGAAGCATGTCCGAGAAGTCCTCTGACGCCTCTGCAAACACAACCTCTATGCAAAACCCGAGAAGTGTGAATTTCACACTGATTCAACTGAGTACCTCGGATACTGCCTTTCTCCCTCCGGACTCACAATGTCCGAGGTAAAAGTGCAAGCCATCCAAGATTGGCCCAAGCCTCAGAAGGTCAAGGATATTCAATCCTTCCTTGGATTTGCCAACTTCTACCGCCACTTCATTTTCATTTACTTGGACATCACCATTCCTTTGACCTGCCTCACCTGCAAGGGTGCTCCATGGAAATTCTCTGATAACTGTTGCTCAGCCTTCCAGCATCTCAAGGATGCCTTCACCTCCGCTCCAATCCTGACTCATTGGATTCCAGATGCTCCACTCCTGATTGAGACTGACACCTCTGACTATGCCATAGCTGGCATTCTTTCCATCCCCTGTCTGGATGAAGAACTCTGGCCAGTCGCGTTTTTCTCTCAGACAATGACAGCTCCAGAACTCAACTACAATACCCATGACAAGGAACTACTCGCTATCCACGAGAGTTTCCAAGCATGGCAACACTATCTTGAAGGCTCAGCAACCCCAATCGATGTTGTCACCGATCACAAGAACCTGGAATACTTTACAGGTACCTGAATTCTGACCTGCCGGCAAGCCCACTGGTCTGAATTTCTCTGCCAATTCAACCTCATCATCTGGTTCCAACCAGGACAACTTGGTGTGAAACCAGATGCCCTGACTAGATGCTGGGACATCTACCCCAAAGAGGGGGATAGGGACTACACTCGCATCAACCCTCACAACTTCCAACCCATTTTTACCCAGGAGCAACTTGCATTGTCCCTAAGAGCTACATATCTCGCTGCTCCAGTCCTCTGAGCAAGCACCATGTACGACGCTGAGAAACTCCATAACGATATCTTATCTGCACTTCCCTCTGACCCATTGGCTTCCGTTCACCTGTCCACATCTGAACCTTCTGACTCTTGCTGGTCCGTTGACTCTGACAGATTCCTACGTCTGGACGATCACATCTACATTCCGGATGCTAATGATCTCCAACTTTGTGTCCTTCGATATAAGCATGATCACCCACTTTCTGGACACTTTGGACAGAACCGGACCCTAGAACTAATCCGCCACGAGTATACTTGGCCAGGAATCTGGACATTTGTCAAAGAATACGTCTCCTCCTATACCACCTGCGCGTGCGCCAAGGTTCCAAGACACAAGCCATTCGGGTTACTCAAACAGCTTCCAATTCTGGAGAAGCCATGGAATTCCATCTCTATGGATTTCATTGAGCAACTCCTGGATTCCTCCGGACACACCGCAATCCTCGTAGTTGTGGATCGACTATCAAAGCAATGTATATTCATCCCAACAGACGACAAGGTGAACTCCCTGGAATTAGCTCAACTCTTCCTACTCCACATCTTTTCCAAGCATGGAGTTCCCTCTCACATCACTTCCGATCGAGGCTCAGAATTCGTCTCCCACTTCTTCCACTCACTTGGAAAGGCTCTCAACATCCACCTTTACTTTACCTCCAGATACCATCCAGAAGGTGATGGCCAGACAGAACAGATGAACCAGACACTGGAACAATACCTTCGGATCTATTGTAACTATCAGCAAGACAACTGGTCTGAACTCCTGCCACTTGCAGAGTTCTCTTACAACAATGCTCCAAATGCTACCACCGGTGTCTCCCCATTCTTCGCCAACAAAGGCTATCATCCGAACATCTCCGTCCATCCAGAACGAGACCTTACCTCAGAATGAGCTCGAGAGTATTCTGTTGACCTCGATTCCCTCCATCAATTCCTCCAAGAAGAAATGGCACATGCACAAAAGTGATATCAAGGACCTGCTGACGCTAGATGCATTCTGGCACCAGACTTCAAAGTTGGTGACCAGGTATTCATTAAAGCAAAGTACTTCCAATCAACCTGGCCCTCTAAGAAACTATCCAAAAGGAACTTAGGGCCATATGAAATCATTGCTCAAGCCAGAACTGTTTCC
>JBBPMA010000821.1:0-16652 GCA_038090075.1 Xanthoconium purpureum | reverse complement strand
CTACTCGGAAAATGTAGATGAGGAAAAGTTCGTGGTCCTTATTGTCCTGGTCGTCCCGGTTCACTGATTTGCTCTAGGTTTCAAGAAATAGCTGAAGCGGCAAGAGCCGCCGACGAATATGTTAGTGAAGAGACAACTCACAATCCTGCACAAATCATGAGAGACGTGGTCGAGTCCGCTTGCGCCGCTGTGGCTGTCGCCGCAGGTGCACAACTCTCCGCGGAATTCTCCCGCGTAGACACGTCCTCGGCGACTGTGAGGCAGCGGCAAACGCAAACGGGATATGAGGAGTTGACTGCAACAACACAGAAGGAAGAGGCGAGATCGAGATCATCGTGGGTAACTCTTGGTGAACGGGTATCATGACGTTCTTACATCGATTTAGGGGGCACGAGACCATATTATCCGCCACAGATAACTCGGGTCGCTATACTTTGGCCAAGGACGGGGACGACACTTGTACACTGCTGACTGGTGCTCCACAACAGAGCCCATCGGGACATGAGCGGCAGGTTCTGCAGTTAGATCAACCCATGTCGCAACAATATACAAGCGTGGCGATACAGTCATCATCCAAGGACCTGGAGTCAAGGTCGGCGTCGGCGTCGTACGAACAACAATCCTCTCAAACATCTTTGCGTGCTGAGCGGATGAGGACGGCTGAGATGTCCACTATGTCAGTTTTCTCTCATACACCCTTCCTGCGTGAAACCAAACTGCTCTGACGAACCAACGACAGTGTAGCACCAGAAGCCAATCCTAAACAGGCTGTGCAAAGTGTTGTTAGGTCGCTTCACGTAGACATTCGGGGTTCATCTCGATCCACAGACTCAGAAGGGTCACTGTCGGATCTGCAGCAGTGCGTTTGTTCATTACATTCTACGCCCTTATGAAGACTGTCAATACGTGCAACAGATCTCTCCGCATTGATGAACATTCAGAGAAATTGCCCTACGTCGTCCATTCTCCACTTTCTGATTCAGGCGGTGCTTCGCGATTTTTCCCTCACTCTCCAACAACCCCATCTCCGGCCGTTTTTTGTGCCTCCCCTAGCAATCACTCAGAATCAGAAGTCGATGAAGTTCACGGGGTGGGAGAGTCTTCTGTTGTCGAGCGTGCGTGTCAGGTTGTGGAGAGCAGTGAGTGCAGTCTCAGTCTCATTTTCCTTTGGCCTTCACGTATCGTTATCGGTGTAGGAGATTCTAGCCGTCCATCATCAGCTGGTCTAGCAAAGAAAGAGTGGCTGCAAAGTGAGGTCTTGTAAGTGGTGTTGTGCTTCCTGCGACCTACTGAATCGATGACGGCCCCCAGCGATGGTAATGAGCCTCCGCCAAGCTACCAAAATGTCATTTCCGACGATGAATATCCATCCATACAGCCAGATGGCTCATTGACTAGAGATGCTCACCGATCACTCAGGCAATACGCACGATGCTTCGATGACCAGAAGTCCGGCTCCCTGAATCCCCCAAGTAATGGGCTCCGGCAACGATCCGAGGAGGAGGTTACAGCTCTCGAATGGCGCATGGCTCTCCAAGCCACATGTCCTAGAAACAACAGAGGCGGTAGTGAGTCTATACTCCTACGCGAGAAGGCTGAAGCATTACTCGACACGCACCAGATTCCGTCAGTTTCTTTATGTCGATATGTGAGAATGCAGGCTGACGGTTTGTAGGACCGAAAGAGTCAGTTCGGCTTCCAAGCCCGACGGAGAACTTGTTCTCGACCAGTATACTGGGGTGATCCCAAGCGAATGGGCTGGTGGCATGTCTGAATCCCGCACTACACATAACGAAGTCAAGAGTTCATGTCCTTCCCATTTCACCTCGTCTTACGAAGTCCGCACCATACCAGCGACGAACTCCTTTGAGGATAGTGATGAATCTCAACTCAAAGAGTACCAAGGGCGCTTTACTGGGGTCAACACTTTGACCGACGTCGCAAAATCCTCTGCCAGACCCACTACACGCCTTATGGCATGCGACAAGGACGAAAAGAAAACCACGAGCTATAGTTGCACGTCGACTTGGTCCATGACCCCTAGGTTACCTGAGCCGCAAAGCACTGCATCAAGCCTTCCTACTCTGACAACGGTAACTGGAAATGAAGCGACCTGGGAGGCTGTCCCGCCTCATCTTAGTCTCGAGAACACCACCACTCTTCCCCTCGCCCTGCCTAATTCTGTGGTCATGGAATCCCGTGGAAACAGCGTCACTGCAGACGAGAAACAACCAGAAACGGAAGGTTTGTCATGTACATCAATAATGGATGGCAACTGCGAGCAGTCGGTAACTGCGCTGTCCTCGTGAGTTCACTGACTTCTAAGTCATTTCGCTGATGCCAACAGGCGGTTTTCAGTGATCGCCCATGGCGAATATCAAGCAACCGTGGCGTCGAGCATGGGACTACCGTATCGCACGAGTATGCAGTGATGACCCAGCAACCACAGCAACCCCTTAGTAAGAACTCGGTCGCTGTTGAGTCGAGAACAGAAGCCGAACGTGTTGATTCAACTGCGAGCCAGTCGACCGCTACTCTTGCTGCTTCTGCTTCCTCCAGAGGGGCTCCGGATGCTGACGACGCGTGGGTAGCCGTTAACAATTCGTGAGTTGCTCCATCACTGTGCAACGTCACGAGGGGCCAACAATGAACCGTAGTGATGATCGTCTCTGCAAAATTACGAGTGATCGGCTCTCCCTACGCACGGAAGAAGTATCCGTCGACACCTCGCAGCGCCCCACATTTAGCCGCAACATGACACAAGACTCACAGTCAGGAACAAGTGTATCTCATACATCTGTAGTCGACGCTGTTGGCTTATTAAGTATGTATCAGTTTTCGCTGATTTAGTCGCTGTTACAACGATTCTCGTAGTGCGCGGTCCTCAGCCTAGCTCAAGCGTCGTCCAGACAACAAAGACCATCAAACAAGTCGAGGTCGAGTACAACGTCCCTGATCCGAAACCGACCTTCCAAGACGCTGGTATCGAAAGGGCGCTTGGTTCTCGGGTGCTTGAGGACACAGTGGCGGTAGCTTCATTGCTTTGCGCTACTACAGATGCGACGGAGAGCAGGCCGTCGTCAAGCAAGACCACGGTCAGCTCATGCTCACAGACAGATGCAGGAACCCTGGATACTACCGAGAGTATTCGAACCTCAAGTTCCCATAGCTCCCGTTCTACTGCACTGGTTGGACAAAAATGCCCATCGCTCACACCGAAACCAACCGGCAGCAACTCTTTACGAAGCGCCACGGACACGTGCAGTGCGGACGAATTCCGCCTCGTCATAGATCATCCATCAAACCAAGCTTCAGAACGTGACGACGTGTATACATCGTCCGATGAACGCACTAGTGCCTCTCATCAACAAGAGTATGTGTATATGGATTGTAGAGGTGGATCCAAAGCTGACTCAGATTGTCTCTGTCTAGCTTACGCATAGGTGAACGTGCGGAAACGCTCGTCGGAAAGGTTGAAGATGAAGGTAGATCAGAGCCCGATTCCACCCACAGGGACCCTGTGATCTCACCGTCATTAACCTGGCCGCAATCCAAACCCATCGTCGTCTCCGATAGCTGGGCGATGCAATCGTCTTCGGCCCAAGCCGCGGCACACGAGAAGAAAGATTTACATTCATGGGGGGGACAGACGTTTGACGTTCAAGATGTCATGGATAGGTTCGTCGCACAATTCAGGTTTTGCCCCATTACTTCACTTTTTCCCTTGGTATTTTAGATATTCTGCGTCCGGAGACACGTTTCCTATCGCAACGCCAGGTGTTGAATCCTCAGCTTCCAAGACGCGGGTGACGCAGATAACCTACGGACACGTCTCCGGTGTACAACGTCCCACCCGCACAGAAAGTCAGGTCACGGAGGCCCGGGAAGAAAATCAACTTATATCAAGGTTGGTATGCGATCCTTGACCACAAAGACCAGCTCATTCATTGCATAACTTGTAGCCAATATCAGGTCGAGTCTGAAACTCATTTTTCCTCCAAGCAATCGCCCGAAGTGGTTGATACGGTCCATGTAAAAACCCTCGATGCCACGAGCGTTGTTGCCACTGCGAGGTCAGTGCTTTGTCAGACTAGTATTGTTAGGAACATGCCCACGTTCACTTCTGCAGTAACGAAGAGTTAGCAAATGCGGCCAGTGTGTACTTACATCACCATGTTCTCAGTCAAGAAACGATGGATGAGAACCTCCGCATCAGGTGCGAGAATCAAATCGTTCTGCGTACGTGCGTAAAGACCAACCTCTTGATAGCCCATTCGGATCCGAATTCATCACATGTGGAAATGAGATTGAGGTCTCGCGACAGCGAGTGTGCGTATCTGTTTTTCTGTTATTTTGATGTGTTCGGTGTTGACGATGCTGACGAACATTGTAGCCCATCTCTCGACTATGTGGACAGAATTGGAAAGGGATGGACCGGGGTAGATCTGTGCGATATCGCTGAACGTGGCGCATTTGGTAGATGTCGAAGCCGGTTCGCTTTCACTTTGACTTACATATACCTTGACTCACATATCTGTCGCGCCTGTTTGGGATGCGGATGCAGACGGTTTTCCATTCCCTCGCGTCGAATGGAGTACACCAAACATGTCGAGGGTTCACTAGGCCATACAGGGTCAGACCTCGTCCGCTATTACGGGCAGCCTGACGAGACGTCTGAGTCCATGCTTGAGCTTGCGAAGGTTCGTCAGATCCAACTCATATTCGTCTTGGACGAAGCTGACTTCGGAGTGTGTTTGTAGATAGGCAAGCCGAGACGGGTATCTCTTGCCTTGGTTCAAAATGTGACCCTCGCAAACCGAGTGGCGCATATCATTGACCATCGACTATTCTTCAACGATCGGCCCCTGACCATCGTCCGGCCCAGTCCGAGTACCACGGCGCATAGGCCAATCGTGATTATGATCGGGTGTACAACTGGGCGGCCGTTCGGTATGTCACCCCATATGTCCGCAAATGAGACTCACTCGTGCGCGTCTCTGAAACAGATGACGATGCGATCGTCGCACGCATCATTTCTTGCATCGACCATTATCTTGACACACTGCAAGAACTCGGCTTCCTCTGTGTCGTCCCCCAAAAGACGGAGGAGATGATGGTCGCACTGAATGACACATTACTTGCGGTCCAAGACATTCTCGTACGTGTTCGTTTTGTCGTCGTCGTTGAGTGCTTATGAAGCGCTGGAAATACCAGGGGTATCGTGGGATCGAGGTGGGGAGTATGTTTTTCGATGAGCTCGATATGGGATATTGGATCAGAGTGACCGTGAAATGGTCGTTCTGGTGCGAACAACACGAAGTAGCGCACGTAGAAGAGGTGGACCACGAGTACCATGAACAAGGTAATGCAGAGGAGGCTTTGTCTGCGGAGAATATCGACGTGGACACGGATATGGTGACATCGGGCGCGAATGCAAAGGTGGAGGCAGGAGGATTGGTTGGTGTACTTCGGAGCTGATTCTAAGGCGATGGGAATGTAGTTTCTAGGAAGTATCTGTATAGGGTCCATATTGGCGAAGGTGACATTCCGTCGACGCTAATGGATTGTTGTCCATGAAACGCTCCCCATTGAATAATCAGTGTATGGGCAATCTCCAAAAAACTTTGTAAAGGTTGTGCTTACTCCACTGTGGACAAAGGAAGAATACATGCGACAGTCATACTACAACCACAAAGTCGTCAACTTTCTCCTCACTACCTCCTTGGTACCAATGGTAAGAACCTTTCTAGTCCCGACCTTCTCCCACTTTCCATAAGGGCTGTAAATCCCGGTTCCAAGAAGGAAGCAAACATAGTTTTGGTTTGCTTCCAGCTCCCCCATATCATCCTCGTCGTTACCGTCCGTCTGGTAACTGATGATGCCAACCGCCCATTGGGAGTAGAGCAAGAATCTAGTATCGCAAATGGCCTCGATGACATAAAAGTATCTCTGTTCCTGCATGGCAGGGCGGAGCATGAGGCGCTCGCAAGGGGCACCCGGCTCAGAAACATCCTCCCGGTCGACCTGCAACATCATCTCCACCAACAGAACCTTGATTTCCAGTCCTTTCTTCGTCGTGGTGTAGAACGGATAACCGAGGTCCCATGGTCGATGAATGGGACGTTCTGGGTCGAGTACGGAGGCATCGACTTCACCCGAGAACTCTAGCCCATAGCCACAAGGCGACTCGGGGAATGCGATGGCGTATGGTGAATGACGTCCTGCCCACGCAAAGATCTGCCATTCACGGCAGTCTTGGACGATCACCTCCATGAGGCGACGAAAGGCCCGCTTGCCTTCCCCGTATGTAATGGGCATACTGATGTCGAAGATTCCCAGGAGGGAATAAGCAACATCCTCTTCTAGAGTGGTTTGACGCTTGGACGCCCAAACCATCTTCTCCCTCACGTTGAGGAGTCCTGGACTGAAGTGGCGAAGGTCGTGTTCCTTGATGCCGGTGGTCCTGAAGACGGCTTGCAAGATTTCGTCGTCGTCCTTGTCATTTGGACAGTCGCATATGCTTTTGATAGGCGTCCAGTCCTTGGTATAGAACTTGATCTGCGCAGGGGCGAGCAACTCTTGAAGCGTCCAACCCCTCGTAAACCAGGGGTCGTTCTCGAAATCACCGAGACCCGATGATTCGGCAAGGTAGATGATGCAGACGGCAGAGTTGCGGTACCAACTAAACATGGAACGTATTGCTTGTTCGAGTTCAGCGCTACTGCTCTTGTCGATGCACGCGGTATCGGCCCATGCCAGCCAGCAACCATGTGCCACCGCCATGGCGCAGAAATTTTCAAGCTTCTTGTACCCTTGCGGTGCATCAGCGCCCAGACCATTACTCCCCGCCTTTTGCACCATTCCGAACGTTGCCTCTAGCTGCAACCAACGATGTGAAAAGATGGCGTATCTCAACACTTGGGCAACGAGGCTCCTGATGACTTCCTCCCGAGGAAGATCCGGATATTGGGCCGAGCGCGAAGCGATCGCCTCCTCTGTCACATAAACTTCCGGTATGAGGTCTTGACGCTGAATCAACTTGAAGCGTACTCTGCCTGCCTCATGGCCGTCGATAGATAGCAGGTGAGTGGGCATGTAATGGAACACGTGGTGGCGAAATATGCGAGCAGCGTCTTGTCCGAGTTTTGGTTCTCTCTTCCGAACGCACAGGCGTCAGACTCTTCCTCAACCAGAACGAAGTGGACATACCGCGTTTGACGCATCTGCTTGCTGGCCACGAATCCATTGGTAGCTGAGGTGTTTAGGGTTGAACATGGACTGGACGTGGATATGGAGCGGCAGGCGTCAGGTCGAGTGTATGGGCCAACTCAAGAGAGATACAATGATTGGGTCCACCATACAGGAATGGAGACCTATTTATGTCTAGCTCAGTCTACCATCAATCCAGGAACTCAAAGACTGACGTACTCGTCCCGAATTTCCTCTTACATGTTGACAAGGCCACTGCAGAGTCGTCATATTACTTGAATCATCTCTGCAGGGCTAGCTCGAACCGAGAATGCGAGCCCGAGTCTAGTCCAGAGCTTGAGTTGTCGGGGACGTAAACAAACATGTGTGGCATGTTTGCATGCGGCTGTGTATACGACTTTATTAGCACGCGTGAGGACATGTGGCGTCGTGGAGATGCTGTACTATCACCGTACTTATTTGTGCATCTCGTAGACCATGCTGCTCGTCTCAGTTGCTCGCTTTGTTGAGCGCGGACACTCTGGAGGGCATCTCCCGGCTCTTTCGTTTTGTTACATTGTCCTCCAATCTGAAGCGTTACATCCGACTTGTTCAGCCTGCCCATTGTTCAACCCGTCCTCTCTTCTACTGAGCGATTGACCAGCGGACACGCAGGGTATGCATTCTTTTCGAACATATAATGTCGTCGACTAGCTGAACTGCATGTTTGAACAGTTATCTCATATGCCTATCCCTGAAGTGGTCGAAGCATTCAATGAACACATTAAAAGTATCCCCACTCGATTCATTGATCTCGACGCCAAATCTCTTCGCCTCGTAGAGCGCAATGCAGTCAAGGAGGGGCATATCAAAACTATCAAGTCCATCACAGAGGCTGACATTGAACAACATACCTCTTATGCGAACCAACGTAGAGAAGATGTCATCCGAACCATCGTCAAAGGCGTCGTCAAGTATGCCGTCCTGTCGCATACCTGGAGAGGGTTTAGCGAGTTCACTCACCAGCAAATGACGTCCCCGAAATCAGTGCGAGACGGTTCTGGCTGGAACAAACTCACGCAGTTCGTCAGACTCGCAAAACACACGTTCAAATGTAAATTTGCCTGGACTGACACGGTTTGCATTGATCCCCAAACACCGGGTGATCGGCAGGCAGTGGCCAGTTCTAACTTCGACTGGTTCCGCAACGCTTATGTGTGCATCGTGTACCTTGCGAACACCCGCACTCTCTCGGAGTTGGAGCATGACGTATGGTTTCGTAGAGGATGGCCTTTGCCCGAGCTACTCGCTCCCATCAGAATAAAGTTCTACGGAGCTGGATGGGAACCGCTCAATGTTGGTTGTCCCAGAGCAGAGAATGACAAGGCGGACAAATTTTTTCTCAACGTGCTCTCAAAAGCTTCTGGAATATCAGTCGATGATCTGCGCTCCTTCTTGCCGGGCCCCAACAGGGTCAGAGAAAAGTTATCGTGGGCGTCAAAGCGACAAACACGTACGCTGGAAGATACAGCGTACTGCCTTATATCGCTTTTCGTTTCCCATATGGAGATTAACCCTGAGGAGGGCGAGAAGGCATTCCTCAGGTTGATGCTCCACATCATCCCTAGATCTCGCGAGTGCGATGTTTTCGCATGGGCAGGTCAACGTACAAAAGATCATCCCGCTATACCCTCTTCCCCGGCATGCTATGGGACGGAGCACCGAGACCGCGAGTTCCATGCAAACCCACATCGCTACCGTCTTTGCGGGGATCGTTCCTTTTCCCTTGGTTACGATCATCTGAAGATCAGGGTTATCTTTATTGACGTTGTGCTTCGGAAGACTTGGTGGGCGGGGTGCACGATCGAACCACGTTCTCACCAGGGCTCCATCAACAAGGTCGCACTGCTGTCTAAGGTGTTACCGAGCGCTCAGATGGCCATTGGTATCATCGACTACGACTGGACAGATGAGCCCGGCAAGGGTGAACTGTGCAGAGGAGATCGTTACTTTGGCTTTTTGCTACAGAAGAGCTCCGAAGATGCAAGGTGGGAGAAGGTGGACACGGAGAAAGTAGTCTTCTTTGAGAATAAGGAAACAAGGAAGCACGAACTACAGGTATTACATCTCTTGTGTTAGCCACATAGCGTTGTATACGACTTGATTCAACGTGCGACAGCGGGAACACACCGGGCATTAGTGGCCAAAAGCAGTCCAACACGCGCCCGCTGCATGCCGACTACGCCGCCACATCCATCCGTAGAAGAACAGCTTTCTTGCAACATTGTCCATGAATCACGACGAATTGGCTCACCGGCAGAATCGAATTTGTCCATCTCACGATAAAGGTATATAGGCGGGCCCGAACGCAAACGTAGAGGTCTGATATGGAACAAAGAGGCTTACCCAGCCTCTACATGTATTCGGATGTTTCTCTGTTCGGTTCGGTACGTCGACCGTGTACGAGATCCCACCGTCACAGGGATGATGGGTTCTGAGAAGCCAGGTGTCGTCGCATCTCCATTCTGGGCAGAACTGGAGCTACTCACGGCCCCACATACAACCGTTTTGGACGTACAAAGGGGCAAGTGACGTCCACTTATCTGTCAATACGGAATCATACGACAATGATTCAAACGCCGCATTTCTTGAACGATGTTCATTGGCAGGGAACTTATCCGATGAGGCATTTCTTGAATGATGGCATTGATAATCAATTCGTCAGGTGACTTGGCGGTGCAATCAGGGTCCCTTTGACGCGGGGTATAAGAAGGGGTGGGACACCTGCGGAGGTTGTCAGACCCTGATAACTCAAAGTACCCTCCAAGATGCAATTCGTACGACAACTTTTTACTCTCTACTCGTTGGGTTCGATCGCTTATCCTTGCTCTGTGACAGGTGAATGCTGTCCCTGTTAACCAAGCTAATTGCGGCAAGAGCAGCTGCAACTGCGGCGATGCGTAAGTGCTGAGCATCCTCTATTGTGTGAACAGGGTACTGAGGGTCGAACGACTTGACAGATGCCAATGCAAGCCCGGTGAATGCAAGTGCTGAGTGGATCCCAACGATGAAGCTATTCGGCATGGGTTCTTGTTTGTCGCCGTGTTGTGCTGTGACCATGTTGTACGATACGGCTATTGCCAACGTCTAAATACTTCATCCAATTGATGTCTTTGCGGTGTGGATCGGTGCAGTAATTGAGGTGTAACAGTGGTCGAACTTCGCAGGGATCCAACAGTGCGCAAGGCGTGGTAATTCTCTTGTGCTCATCGACTCATCTCTTATTCACCCCATCATGCCGTCGTTATTGCCAGTGACGACAATGAGGACGACTTCGTTTCCTCTCCGGATTGCGACAAAACTCGGTGCCCCTAAGCCTTTCCTACTGGCAGTGCCTGCACTCAATCCACAGACTGCAGTGTCACCCGTCCCATCAAAGCCTCCAAGCCACACGCAACGCCGATGCTGCGTTGGTCCTTCACCGACGGACGATTGCAGGCCAAATCCGATTCTCAGCAACAGTAGGAAGCATGACACGAACGACGTCACGACGCTCGAATTAGTCACTGGCCTGACTATGAAGTGTGAATGATGGTCATTGGGGGAGATACAGGTGGGGGACTTGTAGAATGATGGCATTGATGAACATTATGTGACTCGGACCGTGTTGTATGTACGTTGACCTATATAAACTACGTTCAAGCGGTTTTTACAAGTGAACTTGGGCTAGCTGGGTGTGTCAAAAGCTCGGTGATCTGAATAAACCTCCCAGTGAATGAGATGTTCAAGAACTACTGTAGGGCGCTATCACAGAGTCATGGTTTGCCATCGCATCGGAGCTGGCACGTAAAGGTGCTATTGCAGACCGCTACTGCAAGGTTATAGTGCCTCTGCTGCTTGATAGGGCCCTTTGAGCAGTGCTTCAAACGGGCCCTCACAAGGTTCGTCAGTAGTGGTCTCTGGGGACACCACCTTGTTGGTCCTGTACAGAAGCAGCGCAATCAAGCACCTTTTGGCAACAAACCAATTCCGCTCGTGACCCTTGCCGGCCGTCAAGTTTGTGGGGGGGAACAACAAAAAAGACAATTTCTCCCCTCGACATCCGCGTGCATCCACTTTGAACCAATCATCCAACGGTCGACCACGCTTGCAAAGTTGGCCGTCATCATTGGCATAGCGAAGACAGGCCCAGGTCAAGACCCAGATGAATGATTCTGCGTCGTGCGCATAGACGTGTTTGAGAGTGCCTTCCAGCCCTTTGTCCGTGAGTAGTTCCATCGCCATGAATGGGACCGCGCCGGTGCGCTCGTTCTCCGTTACACCCTTTGGCACGAGCGTCGGCAAATCAATGTTGTTCAGAACACCGACAACGTTGTTCCCATCGACTTTGTACATCAGATTGGGAGCACTGACGCTGAGATGCTGAACACCGTTCTTCCACAGCACAAGATGACCTTGAATTTCGAAAGGCAGTCAGTCCCGATTTCAATTTCGATCCAAAGACGAGAAAAAAATCACATTTCACCGCATCCCACCAGGAAGTCAAGAACGAATCACCAGTCAGTGTCGTGATTGGCGTCAACTCTCGGAACATGATCATATAGAAGGTCCGGGCTTCTTTCGGCAGGTCGAGACCTTTGCAGATTCCCGGTGCAGAGCAGTCGGGAAATTTGTGGTGGAACAATATCTCGGGAACATGGTTTCGGACGTCGGGCTCACGTTCTGCGACCTCGTTCACAGCCCTCAACAAAACCTCCAGCGGGCTCGTTGAGGATTCAAGCTCTTCGGCCCAGAACAGCTTGAGAACCGGGCTCCCTCTCCGAGTCGATGCGAACTTCTCATTTGTTGTGTGATTTAGTATATTCATTGCTTGTCCAAAGCGATCACTGTGAGAGACGTTATTTTCTGAGGACATGTCTAGCGAGATGTCGACTTGGCCGTCCTTTGGGTCATCGATGACCATCGACATCGTTGTATGTAACTTCAAGGGCTGGAGAATTATTCTTATTCTTATTCTTCAAATTGCTTGCTATGTAAGCGATAAGTGGCTAAGCTCTAGCGTTTAATTTGGTACCAAGTATGTAGAATGTAACCAAAAGATGCACATCATAGTCAGTCAATGTGATGCGATGTGGCAACAGCAACCTGGTACTATTGTACGATATCGCCGTACTCGTCTTCTACAGCATGTGGGATCTGTGGCTGGATGCTTTGAGTCCTTTCTGTCGAGTCTCACGAGTTCAACTTGAAGCTCAAGAACGTTAATGATGGCAGTCACTGGCCTGACTCGGAAGAGTCAAGTAACCTAACGCGCGTTTCTCGAACGACGGTCATTGGCGGGGACACAGGATGGGCTTGTAGAACGATGGCGTTGATGAGCGCCCATCAACTGACTTGGCAGCATAACCTGGGCGGCTGTCGTAGGCAGTATAAGAAGGGATAGGCCCACCTATAGGGATTCTTCACAAGTCAGAACCTGAAATTCCCGACGTCATACAACCTGTAGTCGTAGCTGTGGGCGCTCTGGGGCGTGGTGTGCCTGGACCAGTTGACAAAGTCGACAAGGAAGTGGCTGTGAATAGACTATGGGTGGAACCACGGTACTAGAGGAGGTGGTGCTAGTAGAAGGCACCGGTGTACTATCAAGTCGGATAGACGATGTTGAAGCCACTGGATATTATGAATAGAGGACTGTGTATTGGTTTCAGTTGTCCTACCGTAAGTGTCCGACAGTCGTACATTGCGCCGGACGAAACTAAGGGCAACCTCGGGCTGCCAGCAGTGGGGTATTGTTGATGAACTGGATGTAAGAGCCAATACGACTCGGATGCGTTTGCCAAACCTCATGCGGACGGACAGTCGGACAATTGGAGGACGCAGCCGCCGCGACTCACCTCGAATGGGACTGAGGACGTCTGCAGCCGTGCAGCTCTCCGAGTCGCCTTCGCCTTCTGAGAGTCGACTGGGCGACGCGCCCGACGTGTTTAGTCAGCGTGGTGAGTGCCAATTTGGGATTCTCCGACGCGATGATCATGAGCGCGACAAATGTGACACCGTCACTAAACAACTGCGACATTGTCTACGATAGCCTAATGGAACAACACGCTCTGGCAATCCTCGAACAGAACGATCTGTGGAGCTGGCGCGATACGAAACGGATCCAAGCGTTAGGAAAACAAGCTGACAAATTTCAGGTCGCCACTCCTAAACTTTTGTACTTCCTAATCGTGGAATCGCAAAAATTTGGTGGCGAGGTGCTGAATCATTTCTGGAAACAACTCGAGACCTGTGATGAAAAATTAAAGGAAAATAGTTGGTCAAAATCTTTAATCACTCGATCGTACAGGCTCACTTTCGTTTGTCATAGTCGAACATCTGAAGGAGGAGGATTTCTTGTCAGCGCAGAAGTCTTTCGATGTGTTGTTTCGCGGATTAGATCCCAAAAACGTCAACTTCGAGCCCGTGTTAGACATGGCAGTGGAGTTCTTTACTCATCTTGGTGTCGCATGTGAGTAAAACTGCCCAATCACTTTTAGACGTTTGAGGATCATCAATGCGGCAGTCATGCATCCAGGAGGGCGGAAATCCGGAACGAGTACTGAGTTTTCTGTCGGTGAAGTCGTCGACGAGGAGACGGACAAGCTCCTTCAGCGAGTCAACGAGGAAGGTGATTTTGGAAAACGAAACCAAGAGCTCCTGAAAGCATTGGCACGTATACATTTGCCTCGGAGCCATACCAATCTCTTTATCGCGTACCGAGCAGTCATTTAAACGTGATGGGAAATCGTGCCTGTTGACTGGCAAAAGGTTTAAGCCTTTCCGTCAATCCGGAATTAAACCTGCTCTCGCGCACATCGTTCCAAACTCTGTACACGGAAAGGTTTACATCGAACTATTGCAATCACCACCTGTTTCCTCATAACTTTCATTTAGCCAGACACTCTGAAGTGTATCGCTATCTTTGCCGGTGCCGCTGCAAGAGATGACGTCGTGCGCCATCTGAATAACATTGGCAATGCCATGAATATGCAGTTGGATGCTCATGCCTCATATGGTGACTTAGAGTGGGGAATCGAGGCAAAGGAAGATGGTGGAAAGGTGTGATTTCATCGATACCTCATCATCATTACTAATCCATTGATTAGGTCAAGTACTTCCTTCAAATGGTTCCCACCGATCCTAATATTAGCCTGGGGTTCATCACTTTGAGGGAGGGTGATGAGATTCAGTTCGGACAAGGACCCGAAGGCAAGAAGCTCAACAATGGACCCATCCCAAGACTTTGTAACCTTCAGCTGGCTGTTGCTCGAGTTCTGAAGATGAGTGGTGCCGCTGACATTATCCTGGAGTGGAAGGACCACGCAGATGACGATGGATGTTATCATCTCTTCATTGCTTCCGAAGAGTACTGTGATTTGTTGGATGCCAAACTGTTTCTCTCTGGCAGAGCCGTGCTTGCATAGTTCTCTGCTCCGTATCAAAAAGTCAGATGGGCCTCTTGACCCGACAGATTCGTGATCCAATGTCTCCGGTGTATTGTACACAGGTTGATTGGTTCATTTTATGTAGAGTCTAGTACATGATTTGACATACGTGTTGTATGCGCCAGTACTTACTGTGTACCAACCTTGGCCTCGATGCTCTCATGGCTCCTTGCCTTTCAAAGTTTGCCCCCTCCACCCTGCTGCCCTTGGGCTCATCAGCTGCTCTTTTGGCGCATCTAGACAATACTGGAATAAAAAAACAAGGTCATCAGAACCCCGATGAACCAGATCTCAGGAGGGAGGACGGGCGGGAGAGCCGAGATGGATGTCGAGAAAATCCGGAGGGCACTGCAAGAGGTCGGTGAGGGCATGGGCGATACAGTGGATGAACCACCTCTACCAGAGGTTCCAGGCGGTCCACCTGGAACGGTGGACAGGCTACAGAAGCGGAATCCCGATGCACGAGTGGTAACCGGCGCTATGCAATTCGAACGGGGGCAGCGATCGATGTCATGAGCTGAAGCAGACCATCAGCGCACCCTGTACAATAATGGCTTTGTTTGGATGTACTGAGGGACGAACGACATTGGCAGATGCAGCCGCACCGAGCCCCGTCAAGCGATACTTGATGAGTAAACAGCCCGGCTACAGGGTCCGTGACGAAGTTCTTTGGCTTGTCCCACCAGTACATTGTATTGTGACCATGTCGTACGATATGACTGTCCCGCGCCGAGGATGCCTCACCCAAGTGGCAGTGATATCTGTTTGACTCTTGAATTCGGGATGCGAAGCTCTGGAGAGTAAGCGACCGAGGCGAGAATGCACGGCTGTCCGCGGAATGGCCTCCTTACCATCATCGACGAAGGCCCAAGAGGGTGTGAGTCTCCACGGGTATCTGTAGAGGCCCCAACGGAAGATGCAAACACAGGATCACAAGGAGGCTTACCAATCTCTCGGGTGCTTTGCGTGTTCCGTGCATATGTGGTTCAGGCATCAGAACGACGTCTTCTGAGAAGACGGTTACCATCGCATCTCCGCTCTGGGCTGACTTGCGGCTTTTAACGGGCCCGTTCGCGACTGTTTTAGGAATCAATGTGCCAGTGGGAGGGATGTGGACTGCGCATTTGCTATTCAAGAGCTTCGATGTGGTGGGAGGACAGGTCAAGTGACCTGCCCTTCTCATGCCTTCCAACACGAGGCATTTCTTGAACAACGGTCAATGGTGGAGGACGTCCGATGAGCGACTTTTTGGATGATGCGCGTTGATGGTCATTCGTCACCTCGTTTGGCAACCTAGTCAGGGCTGCCCTGTCGTAGGGGTATAAGAAGGGGTGGGGACACCTGTGGGGAGTCTTCAGCCAAATAACCCAACGTTATACGACTACCTCCTGAAATCATGCAATTCGTATGCTGCCTACCGCTCGAGGTCGTCAGACTCGTCGCTCATTGTGCTTTACAGGAGAACGCTATCCCTGTTGACCAAGCCGCGTGCGGCCAGAGCAACTGCCAATGCGGTGAATCGTAAGTACCATCCATCACTGTGTAGAGAGCTGTGCTGAGAGACCTGATAGATGCAAGTGCAAGTCCGGTGAGTGCAAGTGCTGAATGAATCTTACCAGCATGAAGTTGTTTGGGACGGGGTTCAACTTGTTCATCGCTGCATTGTACTGTGACCCACTTGTACGATATGGCCGTTGCCTATGCCTGAATGCTTCAACCAAGTGTTATCTATTTCACGAGTGCGACAAAGGTGCACCGCATGTTAGTTGTCGTCACTAAACAACTGCGACATTGTCTACGGTAGCCTAATCGAACAACACGCTCTGAAAATCCCCGAACAGAACGATCTGTGGAGCTGGCATGATACGAAACGGATCCAAGCGTTAGAAAGATAAGGTGACAAATTTCAGGTCGCCATTCCTAAACTCTTGTCAGCTGCTCCTTTGGCACACCTAGACATAAAAAAAGAAGGTTTTCAGG
>JBBPMA010000820.1:0-16670 GCA_038090075.1 Xanthoconium purpureum | reverse complement strand
CTGGAAACCCAATAAACTTGACAATGGAATGCTACTCGAGACTGAACTACATGAGCCGGGTCTGGATAACGGCCGACAAGTAATACATGTCGACGTCCATGAAGACGAGAAAGACGATAAGGAAGCACGACATATCACGTTCGGTGGTGCAGGTATCATCGGCGAACATGGTAAGTAAAGTCGCCACCATGCCTTTGCCGTTCGTTGACGCGTCCAACAGTGGAGATTAACAACACGATCATATACTTCATTTCGCGACCGCTCGATCCTCCGGTAGACCCTCTGCAAACGGCGCTACCATCCTTAGACCTCTCTTCTTTCCTTGCGGCCGTCTTTTCGACTTCGCTTGCGGATGTGATTAAAAGGATGCCTCGTACTACGTTCCTGATCCCCCACAACAGTGCATTCAAGCGCCTTGGCCTGTTGGTCAGCGACCATCTGCTTGCCGCATCTTCTAAACAAGACCTGGAACACGTTATTCTTCATCATATCATTGACAACGTTGAATTCTCCAAGAGCCTCGTTAATGGATCCCAACGCACATTTGCTACCCTAGAAGGGTCCGACTTACAATTGGAGCGGACTAAAGACGGCTCTGTCTTCATCAGTGCTAGTGGAGGTTGGGCTGGTATGAAGAGCGCATTATATCCGCAGGACACGCTCACCGACACTGGCGTCATACACGAGGTGTCGGACCTGATGATTCCCCGATCGGTGGAATTGAACATCGGAAAACTCATGAAGGCAGGGAAGGCGACAACCATGACAAATGTGATGGCGAAGGCGGGATTCGATTGGATCCTGGACGGGACTTTGCCGCCAGAAGGTTCGGAGTGGGCCGATCGAGAACTTGACGGTAGGACGTGGACCTTGCTCTGCCCCACAGACGATGCGTTCAAGAAATATAACCTGACACAGTTACTCGAAGACATCGACGGACTCCGTGCAATCGTTAGTCAGCATCTAATCCCGCCCCCTCTATCGCCTCCTGCCTCTGGTTCCATCAGTACGACGGATATACTTAACAACAGCCGACCACTGCCACTTGACCAGCTCGGCAGTCACTCGACGCTTTTATCATTAGCTTCTGCGTACGGAGACATCGTTTTCAAGGAGCTGGAAGACAAATCAGCCGCAGGGTACATGGTCGGGATCAAGAATGCCCGAGGAACCGATGGGAAAGCTGACTGGGCTCGTGTGTTGAGCTGGGGTCGTACTACCACCGGTAGTGGGACTGGTGGCGTCATCCAAATTGACCAGCTGCTGGTCCCTTATTATCCGTCGCGGTGGATCGAGTACGGCCCGCCATCCTTCGTGGGAGTTGTTGGTGTATTGCTCATATGTTTATTCTTCTATGGAGTGCGCATCTTGTGGAACAGGGACCCGACAGAAGCTACATATGAACCCGTTGGAGGGTTCAGTCGTGACGGTAACGACTTGTAGCGACCGCTCATAGTATGTACATAGTTAAGCATTTGTTACCAGTGACCTGTGAAATTACCATTGATCAATCTTGATTTTCCTTTGTGGTGTGGGTGAATCATATGTCAGTGACTTAACCGAAGCATCTCATTCTTATTCTAGTACCCCCATCATGGTCAGTAAGCAGCGAAAATCAATTGCACGGGCCCCGTTGACGACTGTCCAACCAGAGTAGTGAAGCACCTGCAGTCGAGGAAACAGCCAAGATTTCCGCCGCCGAGAATGTCAAAGCATTTGTCGCTGGAGGATTCGGCGGCATGTCAGCGGTCCTCGTAGGTGAGAAGTGGCGTTTTGAACCCGACCTGGCTGACGTTCACCCTCCACAAGGCCATCCTTTCGACTTGACCAAGACACGACTGCAGACAGCCACTCCAGGACAATACAAAGGTGCCATTGATGTCGTTCGACAGGCCCTCGCTCGAGATGGTGTTACTGGGTGAGCGGTGGCCTGCGACTTGCGTATTTCCGCTCACGCTTATCAACATCATAGAATGTACAGGGGAATGGTTCCCCCACTTCTTGGTGTTACCCCGATCTTTGCTGTCTCTTTCTGGGTATATCCGATTCCATTCTTGCCCTTGTACCTTTGAATAACGACGTTTGCCCCCAGGCCTACGACGCCTCGAAACAACTTATCTTTACCCTGACGCCGAACAGGCAGGGCAAGAGACTTTCAACTGTAGAACTTGCTACTGCCGGGTTTCTATCAGCCGTTCCAACCACTCTGATCACCGCCCCGGTAGAGCGAGCCAAGGTCTTATTGCAGGTATGAGTCTGCGTTTGATCTGTCGCATCCCTTCTCAACGAGAGGCAGGTACAAGGACAAGGAACGTCAGGCACCCAATACAAGGGTGTTTTCGATGTAATGAAACACCTCTACAAAGAAGGGGGCATCCGGAGTATCTTCCGTGGGACGGGCGCGACACTTGCTCGTGATGGACCTGGAAGTGCTGCGTACGATGGTTTCCCTTGCCCATCCAATGTCCAAGCTAACAATAATGGGGATTAGCTACTTCGCTGCATATGAGGTCACGAAAAAGGCATTGACGCCAACTGGATCGTCCGCCTCTGAACTCAATCTTGGCGCCATTATTCTGGCTGGTGGGACTGCTGGTGTCGCAATGTGGTCTTTGGCGATACCCCCAGATGTGGGTTTAATATCTCTCATGTGTCATTTCCAGTCATTGATCGGTTGAAACAGGTACTCAAATCGAGGTTGCAGTCCGCTCCTTCGGGCACGTATTCTGGTTTCTTTGATTGCCTGCGTAAGACCGTTGCTCAAGATGGTCTCGCCGCTCTCTGGAAAGGATTTGGACCTGCCATGGCTAGGGTGAGCTGGACACTCAGCGTTGCGTGCCAAAGTTACTTAATATGCTAATTACCCTAGGCGTTCCCCGCCAATGCTGCCACTTTTGTGAGTGATGTCCTCCCATACTCAGACACATACTAATTTGCGACCAATGTAGCTCGGAGTTGAGGCATCACGGAAAGTAATGGACGGTCTGTTCTAGTCCTTCCACTAACGTCCTGTTGGATTTCGTCGCCTCGAAAGAGGGAATACCTGTCATGTGGAAGTTGATGTAGATTCCCAGCAGTGCCTCGATATGTTGCTCTGCTTCTCTCCTGTAACATTTTCTTACCCAGCATACTAACAATCGCGGTGCGTAGATAGTGCGGGCAAGGGACTGTAATAACCGATCCGTTTATTGCCGCATCCTTTACGGCATTGGTTCATCCGAGTCCCTCGCGACTTGAACATCACTACTCACGCTATTTCTGGATTCTCCTGGTCTACTGTGCATCCACCCTCGTTCTGCATCATTTTCTTGTGAATGTCAAAGCCAGCTGCGGCGAGGAACTCAAAGTCTGTCGGACACCAACGTGCTTTGTCTGCGTCTGAGTGGGGATTCGCGTTGAGCTAGTAGCAATGGGTTAACCACTCTTTCTAGAATTGCGCGCAATACACGGAACTTTGAGACCTGGTCAGCGTACCAAAACTGTGAAGAAGTCTCATTTTCAGACATTCCTGACGAGTTCATAAATGATGTTCAAGAGATCTTTGACACCCATAAACGCATACCCAAAGCT
This sequence comes from Xanthoconium purpureum, assembly GCA_038090075.1. Taxonomy (NCBI): domain Eukaryota; kingdom Fungi; phylum Basidiomycota; class Agaricomycetes; order Boletales; family Boletaceae; genus Xanthoconium; species Xanthoconium purpureum. Next base: position 13,100 of record JBBPMA010000820.1, on the reverse strand, counting down.
TGGTTAGACAAGGTCTGTTGTTCAGGGCCATCACTGTGAGGCATGTACTTACCAGTGTACAAAAGCCTGCCGCTGGATACGGAAATGAGGGACTCAGCAACTTTCTAAAGTCAGCCTTCGATGCATCACCCCACCTTTTCTCGGCTAAACCCAAAGTTCGGGATGAGGGACTGGTTGAGGAGATCGCTGTGGTATACCTCGCATGGAAAAGACTCCGTAAAATGAGAGCTAGTAATGAAAGATGGTTGGAAGCTGACTACGTTGCAAGTGTGTATGTCTCATTGAGTTATTCTACTGTCCGACGTCGATACTGACAATCAATTCAGGTACAATCTTTTCCGGAGTCCTGCTGTCAGAAATAGTATCTTCAGGTCAAAATTTTCCTCTATTTCAAGTTACTTTGGCCTCACATTGACCAGGGTGCAGTGCACGGTTTCTCTTCCGCAACCACCTAGTGTTCCTGCCAATGACGTCCAACGCGTCCTCAACGCCAAGACGGCCACCCCCGACTGTGCAGTGTTCCTCCCTGCAACATTGACGCGTCCTTTATCGCAATCCGCAAAATCCCCCTACAAGGTTCTCAAGAATCTTCCAGCTATCACTAAAGCTGGGACTGCGGCGAAAGGGTCCTCGTTTCGGTATCAGAGTACTCCATGTGCCCAGCTTCCTGACATGCCTGGATTCGAGTTTGCGAGCAGCTTCTGGGAGGACAAGAAGCCAGTGCATACTTTTCCTGATGATGCATATCGCCAAAATCGCATCGCGACGGCTTCCGCAGCCCGACATCTTCACTCCTTAAACGTTAGAAGCCCTGTTATTGGCCTAATATGGGCAAACGGGAGAGTACGTGCGCACATTGATTGGTGTGAGGTAGTAGATGGAAAGCCTGTCAGTTGTTTCGTTCCAAATACCCGAGTTATTTGGATGATATTGATGCATTTTCCTAGGTTGTCGTGTCGGCTCCGTATTCGCGTCTCGGAGGGCATGGAGACTTTACATCCGACCGCCCGTTTCGTGAATGGGACTTGGATAGTCCAAGTGACATCCTCCAAGTTTATTTCCTGGTTCGCAATATTGACGAATGGACTTGCGGTCGATTCCATCACCGAGTTGTTGAAGGTTTGAACCATTTGGTTGAAAGTATCACTCTAAAGGACGGAACGTATCAACCCTGGAAGTGGGCTGGGAACGCATCACCTGGTTTAGCCGTGAAACCGCTCAAAGAGAACGTTGTTGTCTCTTTTACTACAACATCGTCCGGATCTGGGTTATCTCCTCCACCGAGAAAAGACAAGCGCAGGCGGAGGAGACGATCAAGCCAGGACTAGAACGTTATTCCTCCGTAGGATATGTTCGTATTGTGCTACAAATTTACATGACTCTTTGATCGAGCTTCAAGCTTCATCTATTTCCAAGCAGAAGGGATTTTGGCGACCACTTCCGCCCACTTCTCAAGCCTCCCTGATTCCCAATCTTCGATGTACGAAAGCGGAGAATCAGAACGTGCCTCTTCTAGTTTTAGTCTTTTCTCGGCATCACACCAGAATAGAACCCAGGAACCCATTCGGATATGCCCTGTGCTCCGCTCAAAGTACCACCTATTCACAGGGTTGTCTGATCGGCTGCGCCATATGAGATCTCGGCCTTCTCCCTTGCCTTCTTTACCACCATTGGGATTGATGGAGAAGGGGTGGCCAAGACCGTATGATTCATCATGGAGTGCAACCCAGAGGAAGTCCCCCGTGCCATCGCCTTGATGGCTTGGTAAGACGGCGAACTTGTCCAGGTACGATATTGGAGGTGTAGATGAACTAGGAACGGGCTCGTTGGTAACGATGGCTGCACCAACGTAGTCTCCTGCAATGACCACAAAATCGAGGCAGCCTTCTAGACGTTTATAGAAAGCGTCGATGTCAAGTGCCCGTTTAAAGGAGGTTTGAAGTAAGTGATTCAATTTAGCCCTGTCAAGACCAGCCAGATTGCGGATGACCTGTATTGGTTGACCGCGGCGAATAAGAGTGGGAGTGTCGGGAGTGAGCTTACGGTTGCCTTGCAAGAGTGCGTGAGGGAGACTCGAGGAAACAGCGGGCTTGTTGGTGATTAGGTTGGCTATGAGCGAACTTGGCGAGCGATGTGATACCATTATAGCAGAAGAAGTCGGAGGCATGTAAGACAAGCATTTGTGTGCGAGGGCTAAATTTGAGAGGGCGGACGGGTGATCCCTCAGCCACGCGGGGTCGAACGTATCTTGGATGAAATTGAATTCGGACGTGAGATTGACCAAGAGATGGGGATATCCTGAACGTGCGTAGGATGGGACGCCACCTTCCCGATTAATGATCATGAGTCGCATAGGGGTAAGATTGATATCTTCCGAATAATCTGCATGAGGGTCTGATGGCTTTTTGGTCTGCGATTCGGCGTCTGGCTCAGAGGCCGACGCCATGCCACGTGCAAGAGCTGCTACTATGTCATCGGCGTTTACACGGGTGGAACGGCAGAACGAATCCAAGGCAAATGGGGGGATGACAGGGATTTCACCGGCGCGGAGAGCGGAGCGTATCGGGGCGAGGTCCTCGGGGAAGACATGCGCTTCGAGTAAAGGGGTATCATTAATAGAGGTGTCACTGTCTCCCGGTTTGGGACCCAGACGGACAAACGCGCCGAGGATGGGACGCGCCGTGGCACCCTGGGCTTCGAGGGCAGCTACGACACGGTTGGTTTCTTCGGTAATGATGGTTCGTTCGCGGTCGTCGCCTCTGGGCAGCTTGTCATGCTCGACAATGATGACACTGACCAAGCCAAGTTTCTCCAAGTAGACCATGCCGCGGGAGATGCTGTCGAGCTGTCTGTCGCTAAATGGACCCTGGAGCTTGACGAGAGCGGTGCGACAGTAGACAGGATTTAGGATGGAAGATATGACACGAGTTGTTTTTATGTCGGGGTCCAGGGTTTTCTGGGTCTGCGGTTCTTGATCAGGCGGGGTGTTGTGGAGATGGGGGGAAGGATGCGGGGAAAGGAACGAAGAGGGGAGGGGCCCCGTGGCTTTTTTTAGACGGTGTGACTGTGGGGTGCCGAAGCTATCTAGATATGACTTTGTGTCGCGCAAGGAGGGGTTTGCCCTCAAGATGGAGAGAATAAAGTCCTGTGTCAAGGGTGAGCGGATTTAGATTGGGAGGGTGTGCACGGCGACTTGCGCTTTCTGAGGGATCGAACTCATCGCCGCCGGATGAAGAGGGAGGCTGGCGGAGGCTTCTGATGGTCTGGAAGCGAGGTAAGGGTGTGCAGGACAAGAGATCGGTAGACGTACAGAATAGCAGGCACGGAAGGATGCGTGTCGGGTGCAGAGTAGACGGGAGGAGAGGAAGGACATGATTGTGAGGAGGATTGAGACGATGAGCGGTTTTTAACATGGCAGTTGAACAGCAAGGCTGCGATGCTGGCGAGCTGTATTTGCTGTGAGCTTAATCCGCCACTCGAACGTCAATCGCACATTCCGCTCAACATTAATTCTATTGGTGCTAGCTACGTCTCCCCTAAAACGCCAGAATCCGAAAGTAGCGTCCCTGCGACTGAAAGAAATAATGACTCAGTCAACGCTCTGGAAGCGGAACCAATGAACCAAACCTACATCGACAAGTATCACGCTGTCTTCGCTGCACATCGCCTCGGTGAACACTGGCTCCCCCTCCAACGGTGCAGGCAGCCTCTTCCGAAAAACCCGATACGCCAGCCTTGTTCGCACCTCTCCCACAAACACCCTGCTGCTCAGCACACTGGTGTCTTCAACGTGCCATTCAACCCCGGATGGCTCTGCCTCCTCCCGTGTGACGTCCCTTCTGATCCCAAGCTGGTTGAAATCCCATACCTCCAATATCCGCGAGTCCCTGTGTCGATTCTCTCGTCCGCCGCCGCCGCCGATCGAACTGAACCGGGTGCCAAACACATAGCATACCCACGTATGCGAATGCGGAGCTTGTGCTATCATGCGCGTCTTATCGGGTCCCCATTCGGACCACTCGAAATCATGCCGGGTTTCACCTTCCTTGAGCGTATTTGTGTGTTCCAGCAATGTGTCCGACAGCACGAACAGGTCGATGGCGGAGATCTCTTCGCCCTGCATGACCCAGATCGTCACAATATACAGTCTCGGCCCAGATCCGATTGAAAAAGGGACCCGAACACTTGGATGTGGTGACCAATCCGAACACGGGTCCGACCGAATTAAGAAACTCAGTGGATGAACCCAAGGGTAGCAGGCTGGGTACAGAAAAGCACAGCGATACTCCACTTCGTCGAATTCGGTCTCTTCGGGGCTGGTAGTGTCTAGGTCCACCACATAAAGCCGAGGCTGACTGAGGTTGAATTCCACGTCTCCGAAGCTACCCACCAGAATAAGGTGTTCGGTAAGAAAGGCAAACGCCATTAGGTTGGCGTTGTAGGTGCTCTGAAGGGAACCGGGTGAGCATACACCATGGTAGCCATTGTTGTCTTACCAGAAGTGTCTCCCCTGTCTGCCAATTCCACACCACCAGCTCTGATGGTGCAGTCCCATGGCTGATAAAATGTACACCAACACGGTCACTGTGGATCTGGACCATGAAAGTCAAATTCGCGGTGCGGAGGTCGACATCGTGTACAAGCACGGGCGATCTTGTGGCCAAAGGGTGCGCCTTTCCGGTTGTCAGGGAGCGTATGTGTATCGAAATTTCTATGCGCGCATCATGCGCGCTGGGTCTCGGGAGGGGTGAGGATATAGCTGTGCTGAAAACGTGTAACTCACCGGAGAATTGGCTGAGCAATGAGGACGAGAAGATCTTGAGCGGGATCCAACGTGAAGTCTCGTAAGATGAATCCCACGTCGAGCGACCACACATGCTCTTCGATGCTGCGGAAGCGAGAAGGAAGGCAACGAAACACTAGGCTGCTTCCGCCCAGATGGTCGGACTGGACCAATACGCCGCCATAGAGTTCATATAAAGAGCCCTGCAACATTTTTACATCTTTCACCGCGGTCCACTGCAGGGCGTGCCACGCTGCTTGGCTGTTTCGGAGCATGGTCAAGCGATCGGCATGGCCCATGACGCTGGGGGGGCCGTTTTGCATGCCGGACACGGCCAGCTCGATCGTATACTGGCAGGAAGCATTCTCTTGTATAGCTATGCGGAAAAGGCGGCACACCTGGATGGATGATGGTGTGAGCAACTCAGACGATGCGATGGGGACTCACGAGGCTGCATGTGAGCAGATCGCGATAACCAAGATGCGAGAATACGTGGACGATGATCTCGAGAGGGAGGATGTCGAGTATCATGATGGTGGTCGAAGTGACTGTATTATCGGGCCACGTGATCCGATGGGCCTTGCGCACCAGACTCGGTGCTCATCTCTCGTTCACATCCACCTTCCATGCCGTCCCCGCCGTCGTCTACAAAGGTACTTTCCCGCCCTCTACGTAGACATGTCCTATTCACATTCACCGCCATCTAGTTTTACCAAGAAGACATCGTGAGGCGAATTGGTTCGCCGACCGTACATGGCGTCGTATTGGTACCAAATGATACTCCCTGTCTCTGCCCCTTCTCACACCTCTTCTCAGCGCTGTTGGCATGATGCGGAAGACCTTCCTCCCATTCCAAGCCCCCTCATGGATCCCCTCATGCGTCCCCTCTCCCGCGGCGAGGTTGGCGTGTCTTTCCTACCGGGTGGTCTTCGCGAGATTGTCCCAGAATCGGAATATGAACTGGTAGATCGCACTTTTCAGGCAGGGGATTACTGCAAACGCAGTGTCGACGACGTTCGATCCGGCGTGGTAGTAAGCACTCAGGTACAGGCCAGGCTCGTGCACGCCATCAGCAGCGAGCTGGTCAAGGGCTGGAGAAACATCAAGGACCTTCGTCACGCACACACCATTAATGCTGGAGACTATGTTGTGTACGATGATTGGATAGGACAGGTAAGAATTCCCGTGTTCTCCCGTGATCCAAAGCTGACTCTTCCCATCAAGGTCATCGAGGTATGCATCCTTCGCAATGCGCTCTGTCACTCCGTTCATTCCTGCAGCTCTTCGACGAACTTGTCATTTCAGCATCAGGTACCCTGATTCGGATGCCAGAGATTAGCTCGCGCCTCACAATCGGAGACAAGGGACTTGTATGTCGCATCACCTTTCGTCCCGTAGCGTGGGGTCATCGAGAAACTATATAGGATATCTTACCGCACCCCCTCACTCTCCACGGTGTTCACAGCGTGTGCCAAGGCACACCAATGCCGACGGTGAACGATACTGTGGTTGATCTCCATCATACCGTTCTCGCCATATGTTGGCTAGCGTTAAATCAGACAGTATGGTTGTTCATATCTACCCTTTCCCCTCTGACTCGAGTTTTCAGCTTGATCATGATACTATGTTGAAAAACCGACGTCCAGAACGCTTTTGGCACGGAGAAGACCTCATGAAACTCACGGTTTTAAGGACAAAGTCCGGTGATGTTCGTGTCGGTGACAAAGTAATTCTTCCCGACGATGAGACCATCCCTGTCGTGTCGTTCGAAACTGGGGTGGAGGGCAATGGCAAGATTGACAGCCGCACACTATGTGTTCAAGAGACGCGAACAACTGTGGTTGTTTTATGGCAAGATGGCTCGAGAGAGACCTTACCATCCACAGACCTGATCCCATATTTGAATATCGATGAATATGATTGCTGGTGTGTATGGGTTCCTCGTCACAAAGGATATTCACTGAAATATGTCAACAGGCCAGGCGACCATGTGCTATGGAAGAACGAAGACCAGGAACGAGTAGCTATAGTCCAGTCTGTCAATTCGACGGATAGGGTCGCAGTCATTCGCTGTGTGGACACGGGTACTTTGGAGACAGTATCTGTCTTAGAGCTCGATCCAAATGGCACAGGAGGCACGAGTCCTGACGCATTACATGGCCACGGTTTTGGCGTGCGACGAGGTGACTCGGTCTTCATACATCCAGTGGATGCCACGAATGGGTTTGCACCTCCACGAGTTCCCAAGATCGGCGAGATTGAGGAATGGGTCCGCGAACTACCGGTGCGAGCCGATGGTGAACTTGGTGGATGGAGACGTACTATGGCAGACCTAGGAGCGCGGATAGCTTCTAATCGTCATGCCGAACGACCTTATCTCTACGATGTCTCCCTACCCAGCGCGGACGACAATTCTCTCTCGTGGTTCGGGGAAGTTACCGAGGTATGTCTTGGAGGTCTTGAAGAGCTTCTGTTTAACCGATGTGTTAGCTGTATCTGGACGGCTCAGTGGAAGTGACACATCCAAACATGGAAATGTCTGTTTTGCCTCTGGAAAGACTAACAAGACTATATGACAGTCTAGAGCAGATTGAAGATGATGGCTGGGATGAAGAAATCTCAGAACGCGACTCTAACGATGGTTACTCAGAGGGCATCTGGGTCCAAGACGCGGACGGTGTTTGGCGGTACGAGAAAAACGCTGATGACGAAGAATGGGAAGAAACGGGCGAGGATCCAGAAGAAATGGTCGTCGAGACTCCCTGGGCAGAGACTGAGTTGTCACCGGAACCAGATGATGATTCGCTTAATCACCCAAGCAACGCTACGCTCGATCTAGCCGATTCTATCTCCCCACTTCCTACTACGCCATCTACGTCCCCGGAGATGAGCCAAGAATTGGTTGTGAATACCACAGCAAAAGATAGCGTTGAAACAGACGGCGACTCGTTATGGAAACGCTTCGAGATTTTACCCTCTGCCCCTCCCGACCATGCCTTTTACTCCACGACTGCTAGTCAACCTTCAAGGACGTTCCTCGCTCGCTTGACCAAAGAGTATCGAGCACTTTCCAATAGTTTACCAGGTGAATAGCATCCGTGAGGCAAGACTAAACCTGACCCTGACTACTATTGCCAGACTCTATCATAGTGCGCGCATACGAGGACCGTTCGGATCTTTTGCGATGCCTGATCATCGGCCCAGAAAACACGCCCTACGAAGACGCACCATTTGTTATAGATTGGATGCTGGACTCCAATTTCCCTCAAAGCCCGCCCGTGGCACATTTCCTCAGTTGGACAAATGGAAACGGGAGAGGTGCGTATGCTTTGGCGTGATTCATTGACATGTGCTCATTACTTTGTCAAATCGCATCATCCAGTAAATCCGTAAGTGAATAAGAGCTTACAAGGGCCGCGAACAAATGGTCTTCCATTGTTTTAGGAACCTCTATGAAGAGGGCAAGGTTTGTCTATCGATCCTAGGAACATGGTCCGGCGACCGCACCGAGACCTGGAGCGCGTCAAGATCGAGTTTGCTGCAGGCTTTTGTTTCCATCCAAGGTCTCGTGCTAGTGAAAGAACCGTAAGTCGCAACGTATTGTCAATGGACGTTGTCTAAGAATCATACAGGTGGTTTTGTGAGCCCGCTTACGAAAAGCTAAGAGGCACAGAAGAAGGCATGGTCAACAGGTCATGGTTCCGCACATTCGAAAGTACCCCTGTGCTGACTTTTTATAGTCGACTGTATAGTGAAAAGGCGTACGTCCTCTCAAGGGGATTCGTTCGCCGAGCGCTTGAGATTCCTCTTGGTGGTTTACAGTTGGAGATCAATTGGCTGTATTACACCAAGGGAAGGCTTGCCAAGGTTCTCAGTGATGCACGCCAGCTGATTGAGAAGAGTAAGGATGAACCTATGGGTGACTCTGATCAAGAGCTCGCAGTGCCTCGACTGACAACAGGAGGAATCATCACATTGGAGCGGACCTTGGGTAAACTCCAGATTCTGTTGGAACAGAATCAAGCCACCAGAACAGTATGAGTAATTGAAGGTTCTAGTATCTCTTCAGGAATCCCCTTGGTATGAAGTAGCAATATCTATCGGAAATGTTGTACGTTTGTAGCTAATGTAACCATTTAACGTTGAAACCGCAGTCCCATCATGAATATCATGAATACCGACTACGACAACTATTATGTTACCTGTTGTTGCAACTTCACAAGATTCCAAGAAAAACACGGAAAGCGTGTACAGTAAAGAACGACTGAAAACATGGCGAACTGCTCGTCCAAAAAGATATCCTGAAAACACAAGCATATAGTCCCACCATATGTCCGACTAACAGATTGGACAACATTTACGGGTTCCTTTCAGCACTGACCTAGAAAGCGGTTTTTCGGGAACGTTTGTCCGTACTGCTCCCATGTTGTTAGGTTCGGGTTGCTGTATGCCTCGAAGTACCTTCAAATTTGTGAGAAGGCGTAACAAGACGTTGGAGTACACTTACTCGTTGATGTAAGCAGCAGTAGGGAAGTCCTTTGGGTCACAACCGACGTTGATCGCATGCTTTGGTTGGTAAACACGAATCCAGTCTATCCTCATTGTTGTCGGAAAAGTGAGTGCCGCGAAATTGGGGGTCGCAAAGTTTGGAGATATCCCCAGGTTGGCAATCAAGTACTGTTGTATGATTTTAGCTACTGCACTCGCAAGCAAGGTGATAGTATACCATAGGTTCCTGAGGAATGGGTCTATCCGAGATCTGCGTCGACTGATCAGCTACCATCCCGCTGGCATCCAGCGTCCAAGCAACTTGGTCGTTTGTAATCCAGGATATATACTAATACCTCCTTTGTTGAGCTCACAAGGTCGAGGAAATAGTGTCACACTTACACCGCCATTGGATGAGTAGCCTAGGACATCATTTGGGATCCAATATAGGATGGAGTGGAGGTAACACTACGCACCTGGTTGATACTCGTACCCGTATGTCGCAAAGCATTGTGAGGTCAGCTCGTAGCAGGACTGGTCTGCAAAAATTCAGCACGTCGTGAGTGCTACACTCGAGGGTAACGCTTACTCGTGGTTGTCACCCCTGATGTCGCTTGCTGGAAAACACCACCGGTGTATGGGTTCAGTTCGGTAATAGATGCGTTCGGGATGTTGAAGTTGCCTGTGATATTTTTCCACGTATAGGCAGCATTCATGGGCTGAGCAAAAATCAATCAAATTGTGTAATCCACCCCCTGTTTCACTTACAGCCCATTGTGCAGACTGGGAGACTGCACCCTGAAGTGGAGAACCGGAGACCTGTGCTCATGAGCAGAAGCGGGGAGTTCGTGAATGACATGACACACCTGGGATTCAAAAACATCGATTTCCGGTGCCGAACGACCAACATACGTCCCGTCTGGGTGGACGGGTCCAGGGTGCGATTCACCTTGACAAGTACATCTCGATAGACGTTGACCAGGAAGATAAGATAAGGCGCCTCCGTGGTCCGGGTCGCCGTTAGTTACAGCCGCCTGGGGTCCACCATTGTACGTTTGGTTTGCTACGGTACCAACGTCACAATTATCATATGAATAGGGCCACTACAAGAAATAAGGATATGTCATGTTGAAGCAAGAAGCAAAAGAATGGCTCGTACCAAGCCCTCCAAAGAAGCACCATAGCCCACGCGACCTAGTAGTGTTTGAATTAATGAATGACCAATCTTGTACTTGAACTCACCAAGATTACCCATCGACCATACTAAAGGGGAAAGTTAGTGGATCGACGACAAGAGGAGTGTGCGAATGCAAACCTGCAGGCCAGAGTCCTGGAAGGGACACGGTGGCGTTAACAGCACGCAACGGTATAAGGAAAACAGTCTGGATACGTACCGGCTATGTTATTGGCGCCTGGTAAAGTGACGGATGCTAGTACCATGCCGCCGGTGAAGCAAAACTTGTTCCAAGTGGAGATCAGTCCACTAACGTAGTTGAGGTTGTTCATGGTCCTCTGCTCCATCGTGATTTCAAGTGCACCGCCCCTAGTTGTTACCTGGTCCGGCCAGTACCACTCCAGGTCGTTGGTCTAGTTTGCGGGTCAAGAATAATCCTGGGGGTGAGGATGAATGCAAGCCACACCTGCCAGTAATGGAGATCAACTGCCTCCCAATATGGGTCATCACCGGGCCAAAAGGTGCGGTTATCGGTGTCGAATTCGTCGCTGAAAACCAGTTGCCACTCTGAACCATCTGCAAAAGATATTGCAGTGTGGGCTGTGGCAGGGGTCTTGATGTCGATTAGACCATAGTTGTTTGGAATTGTAGGGATCTAGGAGAATAAGAGTCGTGTGACGTGATAAAGTAGAGTGCACCTTACCTGGCCACTGGCGTTGATGCCTCCGAGATTAAAACCGCCCGCGTAAGAGAGGGAGTGTCTAGTAAAATAGGATATCATGGGGTATCCGGCGCTGGAGAGGGGGTATGAGAGGAGGACAAAATGGGGGACAAGGACATACAAGAGGGCGACGAGACCGACGGCGAGAAAGACGAGACAGCCGAGATTAGTGAGGCCTCTGTAAGTGAGGACGCTGCCGCCGCGGTCGCTCTTCCTATCACGGCGTGGGTCGGGATTGTGGAGATAATCATCGGACTCGGGGTGACTTGGGGAGAGATCGGCGCCCCAGGATTTGGGGTCTGGTGAGAGGGAGAACTGGAGGGGGGAGATTGGTGTGTGAGAAAGCGGGAGGAGAGGGTGCTTGCCTTGTCGGAGATGGACTGTGGTTGGTTAGCAGAGGACCGGCCTGCGGCTGCGCCGGAGTAAGGGGAGTCGTTCTGGGGGGAAAGAGTGAGCGAGAGGGTGAGTGGGAGAGAAAGACGGACGATGGAGTTGAGACTGGGGACGGTTCGGATGGAGGGGGGAGCACCTGCGAACGCGGCCTGCACGCCTTGTTGGGCTCTCGGGGGGAGGAGACTTGCGGTGGAGGGTGCGTTCGACGCAGCCTGGGCGTAGAAACGGCGCTGGGTATGGTCCATGTAACGAGTGGATACAACAAAAGTCGTCGTGAGATACTATTTTAATCGTTGCATCGTATTGTATCCATCCGCGCCGCCACCGCCCCGCTCGCAACTCTCCAGCCCTCGTCCCCCTCCAGCGCCGTCCTCGCCGCCACGTATACCCCGCGCGTCTCGCTCACCTCCGACCCTACCACGTCCGCGCACCATCCGTCCAGCGCCGCGAGCGACGCCCGAGCCTTTTGCATCTTTTCACGCTTCGAGGGGCGTCCCCTTTTCCTCACGACCTCTCCGTCCTCCACCACCACTTCCCGCGGGAGCGCTCGAGGGCCCAGCGGATGCATCTCCGCGTGGGGCAGGATCTGAAATACGTGTGCTTGCAGCAGCTCAGACTGTACATAGATGACATGTGGTCGGACAGGAAGCAAAAACTCTCCGTCCAAAGCGTCGGGGAGCGTCGTTATCTCTTCATACAGATCTTGTGTCCCATCAGCAGCGAGGTAAAAGTCCGGCAAGCACGCGTACCACAAGTTACTTGTATCCGTGCAGCAGAGTACAGCGGTGGCGCCGAGGTAGACGGCTGAGTGCGGAATATCGTGTAGAGGCCGAACAGGGCTGCAGCGCGGTTCAGGGGTGTCTCCCCTCTACCGATGCGCTCTGGAACCCGTCAGCGTGCAAGAGGGGAGTTGAACAGACACGCCGACCTGAGAAGAGCCGCAGCATGACGCTGAGAAAGGCTGCACGGGAGCGTGCATCAAAGACCTTGAAGTGGATCCATGGCGACCAGCCCTGCGCTTGCCAGACCCGCTTGAAGAGGGCAAAGGGACGGCTGTTGGAGTGGGTGTAATGCTGTGAGTACTGTTGGAGAAGCGTGTCGACGTCTTGACGGGCGTCGTGCACGAATGCCGAGGACGTAAAGTAGGCGGGCTGCAGGATGATCTCGCCACGGCTGCTCGACGGCGACGGCGCGACGGACATGTGGAGATTTCCTTTTGCGTACGTTCAACGAACCACCATGGCACCCGCCTTTCTTCGCCGCGCCAACAGCCCGACATGCTTCTACTGCTTGTCCGCAGTGAGTCCTGCTCCCTCCGACGCACGCTCCTACCGCTGTCCCCACTGTGGATGCTGGAACAGATTCGATGCCAACGGCGAAATCACGTCTGACGAACCAGCCATGCACGACGAGAAACTCAACGCATCCTCCTTTGCCAAGCGTGGTGCGCACCGTTCAACCCTCTCCCTCCAGTATTGCTCACTGTTCCCTCCCACAGCATCCCCGAACAAGGACAGACTCCCATCCACGTACGCAAAACC
>JBBPMA010000819.1:0-16678 GCA_038090075.1 Xanthoconium purpureum | reverse complement strand
GTCCATTACGGGTTGCACCCTCAGATCTTACTCCCTGTCAAACACCAACGCCCTCACCTCGATCGACTGTCTGCCTGGCGCATCCGCGGGACTCGTCAGATCCGGAAACGCCGAGTGCGGCGCTAGCCTTGCCTTGTCCACAGCCGAGTCAGAGACTTTGAAGAGCATCACCTCGTCCGGGGTCTGATCGGACAGGTAATACCACTTGTGTTTTGGGTTGTACTTGACATGGCACGACTTGCCTTCGCGATGCGCGTGAATCACGCGTACCGGGCTCAAATCCCGATCCATGTCAACGGTACGAAAGTCCACGACGCCAAGGGGCCAATGGGCCACGTTGTTGGCAATCGGCCTTTGTACTTGTGGTCAGTTCGCGTCGGAAGAATTAAAGCAGATGAATGGCTGACCTCCAGATATTGATGATTTGGTACCGCCCTTGCAGGAGCCTGTCTGCGTCTTCAGGGAGGTGATACCGGATTTTTTCCTTTATGACACTGAGCGACTGATCAACATGTACGGCATGCTAAGGGAGTGCACCACTTGACTCTAAGCAGACGATCTGCCAAGTGACCGATCCACTCACTGCCGGGCCACGATTCGTCAACCTGACTGGCCCCGTCTCTGGGTCCGAGCTCCTCCTGACGGTATGGCCATAGATGAAGACCCTCTTCGCGCCGATGTACTTCTTCAAGATTTCCTCCACCTCGGCATAATAAACTGTCTTGATCCTCTCTTCATCGACAAACTCCTTCTCCACACTGGGGTGGTTCACCCACTGGAACCCGCTGACATCAAGTTGGAATGCGTCCTGTTTTCCTCTCGCATCACGGACGATGACAGAACGGGGCTCGTTGGTAACGTTGTGCGCCGGAATGCCTGCAGGCGGCTCGCAAGCGACGTAATAGTATGAGGGTTTGTCATGTGGCCGATAATAATTGACGATTGTCCAGACGTCTCGAGGGGCGAGTGCTTCGATAGCCATAGTTTGAACGGTTTCCAGTAGCAGAAAAAACACCTCACAGAGGGGATACAAGGGACCGAAACGGAGTGGTGAATATCTGGCCGCCTGTGCCGTAGATATAGCCAGACAATCGGTTTATTACCGAGGGTACCGAGGTGAGCTATGTGTCCTGCAGCACGCATAATGTTTCAGTAGGATGCACATTCGCTTCTCTTCTTTTCTTTTCCGACCTCTCGCACCGATATCCAAAACTCGTACACCTGGGATGGGTATCGGTGGTACTTCAGATGTGCATCATGTAGAAGCATCGCCAACGGCAAGTGCCGGGAGATGAAAGAAGGGTGGGAGTTGCCACTCGTACACATGCCTGTTGCAGGTAAACTCCAATCAAAGTCCCTGAGCAGTGAGCACGGAATCGTTTGAGCATGTGAGGCATGCTGTGGTGGCAGATAAGGCGCGGGACCACTGACGCTCTGTTTCTCTTTTCGTCCATTGGGTTTTGAACCTTTGAATCTTCCCGATCGCTAGTTCTCACTGGGCAAAACTTGCTGTTTGTGTTATTTTCGTCACTGGCCTGGGTCCTTTCCGGTCGTAGATAGAATCGATTTATCAAGGCGTTCGCATTCATTCATGTATGCAGCGCAGGGTACTATCTACCCTTACTTTGTTAGCTCAATTAAAGTTGCCATCTGCTGCACCTACGTGCAAAGAGCCACCAGTTTCATCCACTCTTGTGCTCAGGTTGTAGAGATTTCTCTGGTTGTCTTTTCGAAAGTACCCCGCAGATTAATTGATTGTGGTTGAGTGCCCAAACCGTTGTGGATATTACCCTTGTAACAGTAGAGTAGGGCTATCGGGCAGATGAGACGGGGCGACGACGAACAAGACGTACTATGAGTGCGTCGCACAGCTCGACGGCTTCCACCAAGCAAGTGGGTTGTCATCCACCTCTGCGTACGGATTCAGACCACTCAGATAGACATCCACTCCGTTCTAGGAAGCCCTGTTTGCGGCACCGTGAGACTCGGTAGCAGTCATAAAAGGAGATTGCTTCGAGGGGGACTTGAGTACAGTGTCGGATGACATGGCCAATTTTGCGGCAGATGAGGAATGTTCGTTCGTTGATCCAATGCTTTCTTTGTCACATGTCGACTACCCAGCTGACGTGGAGATGACGACGGATCCGTCGAGACCGTTGGAGAACCCTGGCGACAAGACGGGCGACAATGAGCGTCATCCAGACGTGCTTACAGAGCCACCCAACAAGCCTGAGGGCACGAGGGGGCGAGGTGGCGAACAGAGGGTCGAGGAGGGCAAGTTGAGGGCGTCGAGAGTGTCGACGGAGCGCGCAAAGGCCACGGGCGACGACGACGACGACGAAAAACGTCAACTTGGGAAGCCTAACGAGCCACCCGACAAACCGCCTGACAACACCGTGCCACCAGACAGGGACGACGCAACGCGCACGTCGGGAAGTCGCGCAGACGCGACGACCAAGTTGGGCAGCGGCGAGGACCCACGAACGAAGTCGATAGACGACAGGAACGTACCTCCAAAAGCCCAATACGAGATGGAGCATGAGGGCGGTGGTACGAGCAGTCTCGACGACGAAACCGGGCACTCGAAGGTAGCAGCGGGCGAGATGATCGATTCGACTGCGAGCTTCGACGCTGCAGGTACCAGAGCCGAAACGGATGCGCCGGGACAGTCCTACCGTGACGAGGACGCCAGAGGACGACCGAAGAAGCTGTCAGATGCATCAGTACGTGTCAGAAAATGGTTGGAGCGAAGGGGAGAAGAGAACTCACCCAAGCAGGCTCCAGAGGCTCCAGATGAACCGGGCGGCGAAACGGCTGCACCAGACGAGCTCCGGGACCACCAGAGAAGCCCCAAGGATGACGGGAAACGGCGCGACGACGCAACGAATGCGTTGAGTCAAGGAAATGGGCCAGGAGGCCATCTGGGCGAGCCGGAGGTGTCGAAAATCGTCTAGCGCGATCGGAGGCGCCAAAACGTTATCGAAGGTGATGGATACGATGTGAATGAAGGCTGGAAGGACGGCGTAACGAGCGGCGCACGCTATGGTCGCAGTCAGCACCGGCGCGACACGCGCAATGTCAAGATGGACGTACCTAGGCCATCCCAACCACCCTCCAAGCATACCTAACGACCTCACAACCATCCGAACCTGCCGCGTCGTCGAGGACGACTCAAAACGCGACCTAAAAGAGTCAGTTACCCCATGAGGACCTACCAGGTCACACAGCCGCGTCGAGGCAATATCGGGCGAATTTTATACAGAGAATATGTTGTATATTAACCAGAAGACATGCAGGAGCGATCCAGAGCCGCGAGACGCAAAGACGAGGCCAATCGAGTCGATCGAGGACGAGCGTGCGCATACCCGATTCCCTAATTGGGTAACCGCTCTAGCGCAGCGCAACCACTCATTCATACTATCCCCTCTCCCAATTTTACTTACATAGTGACTTACTGAGTATTCTACGTTGTTTGTGGATTACCAGGCATTGTGTGATCGAGATGTAGGATCTGGCAACGATCCCACGTGACCGGATTGTGGGAATGGAGCTGTGCGGGAGCGAGCTGCGCGTGCCCGACTCGCCGCCTCAAGTTGTGCGCCTGTCTGGCCGCTGGGAACGCTCCTACGGGCCAACCGGGCAGTCCGAACCCTTTCGGATTATTACTCGGCCTACGCGTTGTCGCCCCTGTGCAGCACTCCTGTCCCTCACCATCCACGGGCGGGATTTAATGAACAACACTAACTAGACCTGGATTGTAATACCAGGACTCTGTGGTCACGGTTGTCCAGTCATTTCTCTGGTATATAGTGCCTTCGCTTTTTTTCTCAGACGAAAGCGCTGACGTGTTTCGTCTTAACGAATTAATTACATGATCATAGGGCGTGCGTTTACATGTGTTGTCATCGCTGCTCCATAACGAAGGCCAAATCGACGCGCGTTTCTCCCGGCGACCAAACTGCTTGGTCAGCTGCTAGTGATGCGTAAAAGATTACCTTTTCCCGAACAACCTTCTTATAAAGACTCTCCTAATTTATTGCCAATTAAATCATCAGAGTGTGTCACCCTGTCCGTTTTTGTTTCTGTTTTCCCTCAACTTATGATAACCGGCCAATAAGAACCCCTTCATTTTGTATCATATCGCGAGACGAAGAGAGGGTTGAGAGGAGAATAGGAGTTCTCACACTCAAAGTCTCGCCAGGCGGCGGATGACGAGGCATAAGATGACAGCGACCATGGCCGATTAGTCTTGTATAAACACGTTTAAACTCAAAAAAAAAGCTTGCCTTGGTGAGTTGCTCAGCTGTTTCGTAAATGACTGCCCTCATCATTTTGTTACTGCATCGAACTGGTGACATGCCTGCTATTCCAAGCTTTCACCTTCCCGGACTGACTGCGTCTGTTAGATTCGTTGACCTGCTGACGTCACCATTCATGGCACGTAGTATTTAAACCACTGCTTCGTTGAAAGAAAAGGTCAGTCAATATTTCAATCTCCACACCTGTTTACAGAAGATGTCTGCACGCATCGTTACCGTCTTTGGTGCCACAGGCGCCCAAGGTACCACCGTCGTCCTTGCTCTGCATGACTGAATTTTCAACCTCCTATCATTAAGGTTCATCCGTTGTCAAAGCGCTACTGGCTGATGGGGCATTCACCCCAAGGGCGGTGACGCGCGATCCGAACTCGGAGAAGGCACTGAAGCTCAAGCAGCTTGGTGTTGAAGTCGTACAAGGCGATCAGTGGGATATAACATCCCTCAAGAATGCTATGGATGGTGCGGAGGGGGTATTTGGGGTAACTCTGATTCGTTTTGCCTACCACCGCCAACTAAACATCTCCCCACCCAGGTCACTGCTTTTTGGGATCCCAAAAATTTCATCCAAGGCCCGACCAGCGAAGAAACCATGGGAAAGAACATGATAGACGCTGCGATTCAGGCTGGCGTTAAGTTTTTCGTCTGGAGGTAATTCGAGATGTGGTCCTATCATCACCTCATGCATAGTCTTGATTGTTTTAGCTCCCTTCCACATGTCGCCAGACTCTCCGACGGAAAATATCGTAACGTATATCACTTTGACAGTGAGCTTACTCTACTCGATGTGCTACTACTGACTTACTGATTCGCAATCACTCATTGGCAGATAAAGCCAACGTCGACGACTACCTTCGACAGAGTCAACTTCCACACGCGAATCTCCACACGGGTGCGTCCACGTCCGTTTCAGTGAACTCACGAGTAAACATTTGCATAGGGTGGTTCTCCGAGAACACTTGGAAGTAAGTCGTTTGACCAAGATATTCTACGGCTGATGTTTTATTATTCTACCAAGCTACAACTATCTGGCTTTAACAGCCGACGGATCCTCTTATGAGCTAACTATCCCAATGTATGATCCGAACTCGCCACAATACTTCACCTGGGTTGAGCGCGACCTTGGTCAATGCGTACTCGCACTACTCAAACACTACAAAGACGATTCGGCCAAAGTCCTGGGTGAAACCTTCTATGCAGTCAGCGACAAGATGAGTTATGCCGACTATGCGAAGACGATTGAGAAAGGTAGTGTACTGTTCAACGCCGTGGCCGATACTCGATACTCATAGGCACAGTGCTTGGAAAACCCGTCCGCTTTGTGACAGGTCCACCCACTGGGATGAAGGTGAGATCCATTCATTCCATTTGTTGTACTCGATAATCATTCATATTTATGAATGCATATAGGAAGCTGACGAAACGGTATGTATTCAAGTCATTGAAGGATTTTAGCTCATCGCGGGTACAGTACGAGTTCCAATCCGAGTTTGGCTTTTATCCAAACACTACCATTCCCGACCCTCGTCTGGAGCGCCTTGGAGTCAAGTTTCATTCGAATGGAACACTTGCAGAAGAGGAGCTGAAGAAGAGATTTGCCTGAGCGCCTTCCTCTCGGCATGCCAATTCTTTAGACAAGTCAATGTAAACACACGTACTTGTATCCGCTTGTATTTTGCAATCTGGCAAGCACTATTCACGTTCGTGGCCCCATGGGCCGCAGTTTGACATCCAACGTTTAGCGTTCAGCGCTGCAGGGGAGTTTGTGATTCGTCACATACATACTATGCACCAAGCCTTGCGTTACGAATGCAAAGGACATATACACGCATTGGTTGATGCAAGATATCACAAACAGCATGAACAACGGTAAACGTACAACAACAAGACGGGCAAATTTCAGTACACGTCCATTACGGGTTGCACCCTCAGATCTTACTCCCTGTCAAACACCAACGCCCTCACCTCGATCGACTGTCTGCCTGGCGCATCCGCGGGACTCGTCAGATCCGGAAACGCCGAGTGCGGCGCTAGCCTTGCCTTGTCCACAGCCGAGTCAGAGACTTTGAAGAGCATCACCTCATCCGGGGTCTGATCGGACAGGTAATACCACTTGTGTTTTGGGTTGTACTTGACATGGCACGACTTGCCTTCGCGATGCGCGTGAATCACGCGTACCGGGCTCAAATCCCGATCCATGTCAACGGTACGAAAGTCCACGACGCCAAGGGGCCAATGGGCCACGTTGTTGGCAATCGGCCTTTGTACTTGTGGTCAGTTCGCGTCGGAAGAATTAAAGCAGATGAATGGCTGACCTCCAGATATTGATGATTTGGTACCGCCCTTGCAGGAGCCTGTCTGCGTCTTCAGGGAGGTGATACCGGATTTTTTCCTTTATGACACTGAGCGACTGATCAACATGTACAGCATGCTAAGGGAGTGCACCACTTGACTCTAAGCAGACGATCTGCCAAGTGACCAATCCACTCACTGCCGGGCCACGATTCGTCAACCTGACTGGCCCCGTCTCTGGGTCCGAGCTCCTCCTGACGGTATGGCCATAGATGAAGACCCTCTTCGCGCCGATGTACTTCTTCAAGACTTCCTCCACCTCGGCATAATAAACTGTCTTGATCCTCTCTTCATCGACAAACTCCTTCTCCACACTGGGGTGGTTCACCCACTGGAACCCGCTGACATCAAGTTGGAATGCGTTCTGTTTTCCTCTCGCATCACGGACGATGACAGAACGGGGCTCGTTGGTAACGTTGTGTGCCGGAACGCCCGCAGGCGGCTCGCAAGCGACGTAATAGTATGAGGGTTTATCATGTGGCCGACAATAATTGACGATTGTCCGGACGTCTCGAGGGGCGAGTGCTTCGATAGCCATGGTTTGAATGGTTTCCGGTAGCAAAAAAAAAAACACCTCGCAGAGTGGATACAAGGGAGCGAAATGGAGTGGTGAATGTCAGGTCGCCTGTGCCGTAGATATAGCCTGACAATCCGTTTATCACCGAGGGTACCGAGGTGAGCTATGTGTCCTGCAGCACGCATAATGTTTCAGTAGGATGCACTTTTTCATATCTTCCCTTCTTTTCTTTTCCGACCTCTCGCGCCGATGTCCAAACTCGTACACTTCGCACAGGTATCGGTGGTACTTCGGATGTGCGTCATGCAGAGGCATTGGCAACGGCGAGCACCGGGAGATGAAAGAAGGGTGGCAGTTGCCACCCGTACACATGCCTGTTGCAGGTGCTAGTGAACTCCAATCAAAGTGCCCGAGCAGTGAGCACGGAAGCGTTTGAGCATGTGAGGCATGCTGTGGCGACAGATAAGACGCGGCGGTACCGCTGACGTTCGGGTCCAGTGGGTTTTGAACCTTCGAATCTTCCCGATCGCTAGTTCTCACCGGGCAAAACCTGCTGTTTTGTGTTACTATTTTCGTCACTGGCCTGGGTCCTCTCCGGTCATAGATAGAATCGATTTATCAAGGCGTTCGCACTCATTCACTGGCATATGCACAGCACAGGGCGCTATTTGTCCTTACTTTGTTATCTCAATTAAAATTGACATATGCTGCACCTACGTGCAAAGAGCCACCAGTTTCATCCACTCTTGTGCTCAGGCTGTAGAGGTTTCTCTGGTTGTCTTTTCGAAAGTACCCCGTAGATTAATTGATTGTGGTTGAGCGCCCGAGCTGTTGTGGATATTACCCTTGTGACGGTAGAGTAGGGCTATCGGGCAGATGAGACGGAGCAGAACGGCGACGACGAACGAGACGTACTATGAGTGCGTCGCACAGCTCGACGGGATGTCCTTTCTGGCTGTAATTCTAGGACTGTTGGCAATGGGCAATGCATCTCTTCACGATCAGCGCGAGAGCGCTGGCCCGGGTTTACTCTTTTGGAGGCGGACTGGTAGACTGGTTCCGCTTAGCTTACGTTTGAGTTCAGCAATGGAAATGAACAAAGTCGATTGTGGGAAGAACCAAGTTCATTGGTTGTATCGATTCATCGGCGCGAAGAATAAGAATGCATCATCGCGCATCAAATGTAGTCCATTGATCCCAAAATCCTTTCGTGCCATTCGTCTCTGATGCCCATTCGTCTATGCCCAGTAGCCGCACGATGAGGTTGTAAAGCTCGACGCTCTCAAACGGTGGAAAGACATATTCCTCTTGGTATTGTTCCCTCACACTCTTGGCAAAGGGCCCTGTAGAAATGAAGACTGCACGCATAGAAGATTCGTTATTATCGTAACCATGATTCTGTCATAGAGAGCCCATCAGTTGTATAGGAAGATAACGTGGGAGGTGACCAAATTTACCCCAGTCGACATTAGGCTCCCATTTTCAACACGGTCCGTTAATGCATAACCCATCCTAGGGACAATCCAAATGGGTGCGAGACGTGAACTAGAAGAATAGTGGTACCGTGTTGGCATCTTCGGCACCATAGATGTTGTGTCAGAGTTATTCTGGGTATACATGTCTGTTGTGTACACGTCAAATTTCTTCGATTCAGATGCAAGGACAAGGCGAGACAAGGTCGTTGTCGCGTTGACACCAGGACTTAACCAGAGGCCCATTGAGGGCCAACCTGTCTTGAGCAATCAGTATCGTCGAACAAGTTTGTTTGAACGCGGACGAGTGAACGGACCATCGACGTATTGAACACCCGCACAAGCTGGCCAACCTTGTTCCCTCTTGTCCGGCTCGTGGCACAAGATGTCATCCATATACACCATCTCCCACGAACTGGTGTCTTCCATTCCATGATCGCTTACAAGCAGTATGTCTACGACGTGGGACAAATTGCGTTCGTTGTGTAGACCTTGCACAAGAGCATGAGCAAAATTCGAAACAGTCGCAAGAGTCTTCTAGAGGGATTTCAATAAAATGACAGAGCGAGACACATGGGTACTTGCATTCACAAGCTCAGACTCGGGACCAGCCTTATGGCCAGCCTGATCAAGTATGGGCTCGTATACTAATACACGTGGTAATCAGGCCAGAGGAAAGAAAAATGGAGGGATAAGACAAAATAACACTCACCTATGATCAGCTGCGGCCTTTTTTCTAATGGGAGGTCTATCCATTCTAACACTTGGGTAATTTTGTCCTCCGGCGAATAACCTGGCTGATGTTGGAGCATAATTCATGAAAAGGAAAGGGGTAAGTGACGAGAAACCAAAACAACAGTAAAGCCTGGGACAAGCCACCAACCATAAACGAGACCTGATACCTCGGCGCAACACCGGAGGTTGTCACTAACGGGCCGGGCCTAATGATAGATCGCGGGGGTGATCACAAGAAGAGGTGAAAGGGCGAGAAAAACGGCAACATCCGCAATTCTGTAGTGGGACAGGTAGCAAATGGACATACCACATGATGTTCGCAGAAGAGAGTCCAGCTCTTTCTACGGTTTCCCATATCTAGGAAAAATAGCAAAGCAAGGTGAGTGATCGCTCGGCTGCACATTTCAACTTGACCAATGACCGACTCACAGGTTCACCAAGCCACCAACGAGATTCACTTGTTCCTGGGCGGTTACTGACAAAAGTGGAACGATACTGAGGATCATGGAAATCCTGGGGGAAAGAAGGTCGGTGACCCAATGTGGGCGAGGCTAAAAGAAAGAAATTGCAGTCGCTCACGCACATTTGCAATGATTCCATGTGATTCGGCATACAAACCAGTCCTACAATATGTTGAGTTGTATACATTGCAGATGACAATGACGCAGGAGGAACAGGAATCAAATTAGCAACGTGCGGACAAGCGCAAAAAATGCATACAGGAGGGACCAGTGGTTACTGTCATGCATGATGAATGAGAATAGCGATAGCTCGGCGAGGTTATATTAACTCACGGAAACGTCAGCGTCTGGGGACGGGAGATCAAGATTGGTTAGTTCACGATTTTGGAACGTCTCTTATTCACAAAGCGGATTTGTACAGAGAAACGTGGATGAAAAACCGTCCGGTGAACATGGCGAACGATTTTCGATGGACGATGGTGTATTCCGTTCCAGCGTATTATCATGACTTACTGGGAAAATGGGTTTCATGTATTCGGCGCGGATACCTTGCTTGCTGATGTTCGTAAGGTGGGGCGTACGTCCTCTAAGTAAGTAGTCTGAGCTAGCAAAGAGTATCAGCGCTCTCAGCCTTGCTGATGAAGCACGAATGATTCAAAAAGATGCAGAGACGCACCTAAGTCCATCGAAGGATACGAGCACAACTGTTTTCCGAAAGAAATGGGTGCCATTCGATAAATCTAAGGACGTAGTGGAACACGAGTCTGATGGAGGCGCTCCTGCCCATGATGTTGCGGCCAAAAAGTACGCTAAGAGAACGGAAAACGATGCAGTCGAAAGGAGGACTGAGCATGACGTTGATAGAGTCCTCGAACGAATTGCACCGTCAGCTGCGGGGGAACTTGAGCTCGTTTGACTACTTTGTTGCATGGAGACGACATTGACAACCTTGTGACGTCACACACTCCGGGACCGAATTCCCACACGACAAAACTGGCTCACAAAGATCAATCAGTGACTTTATAACAACCACTTCAATTAGCAACCTTTCAATCCCGCTCTCGCACGACGAGCATCTTCCATCAAGAATGATATTGGGCTTGAACAGTGTCGTTCCCAGACTGTCTAACGGTTTGCGCCTACTTGCTGTCACGACCGTGACTTTCCCGCGACTCGGATCCTCTATACTTGTCCCCTTGTTGTTTCACCCCGATCCGCCATGTGATTCTTATTTAGTTTGACTCGCCTCCCATTCTCTCCTTTGACTCGTTCTCTTCTCATATTCATCGCATCTTGTACGCGGCCTAAGCTGAATCCATTCGATTATCAACGCAGCCCGTATTAGATCAAGATATCACGACACTTGCCGGAGGTCATAGCGAGAACTAGGGACAGACAACGTTGTACCATCAGTCGTAAGGGCTATGAAAGTACACGTTGACGCATAGCGCATGACGTGTAACCTAGCGAAACATGAAGGTGGTGTTGGATATTGGTGGCGCGCCCATCAAACAAAGTAGCCCATCACGAAGACATACCCTGATATTCAACTTGGCAAGAGGGTGTACTTATCTAACAGTAGCACCTTCTCTACATTCAAGATGGAATCCAGGTTGTAAACATTCAATCCAGAAGCCCACTCTAATCATGGATAGTTTGCAACAACCTCGTCTGTTGCTTGAACCAATAGCTTCTCGATCCCGGCCTCGCGCGACGAGTGCCCCGCATCAGCAACAACGCTGAGCTTGAACGTTGCCGAAGGTTTCGCTTCCCAGCCCGTCTTGAGTGCCCAAGCGGTCGTCGCCTAGATCGCAGTCAATCGGCGAATGTGCAGAAGCCATGTGGAACATACGGGACAGACAACGTCGTATCTTCCTTGTACGACAATTGTAGGTATGTGTCGACTGCATACACGTGTCAGGGAGACCGACTATGAGACAAAAACGGTTCCACTCACATCTTTGCGATACTTTGTTCCTCCAACAGTTGGCCATCACGCATAAACCCCTATCGGATTTGGTCAACATTTTATTTTGTACGCGAATTTCAAAGACGGACGTCGTGGACGAAATAATGGTTTTCAATGCGCGCAAATGCACTGTGAATGCCACATTCAGCAAATAACCCTGCAAGTTTTGAGAAGGAACGCACAGCGCAAACGTGTCTTCCTCTGCGCGTTGGAGCATGTCTTCACTAACGTACAGTTTAGAGGTGGCCATCCTGCATGTTAACAAATCATGGACCATGTTGAAGCCCAACATCAGTCGGAAGAAGTCACTCACTCCCATCTAGACCATGACTTTGCAGCTCGAAGTCGCGTTTTCTCATCCGGCGAGTTGAGGAGCCCATGATAGGCTTTCACCATGTCGTGCCGCTCGGAAGGATTAATAGGTGCAACGTAACGATCCCTAGGACCGTGTTCATAAATTTTCAGAACCAGTGAGAGAACGAATGCTTGCATCGAGAAAGGACAACGAGAGAAGTACCTACCATTCTTCTGGAAAGAGATGGGAAGCACCGTCTTGATAGAAGAACTTGAGCTCGCTAAAATGCGCTTAGTACATTTGAGTGCGAAAGGATGGCAAGTCCGCGAACCTTTTACGCAGGGTGAAAATACCACTGTATCCACGTCGTAAATGAAATTGACAGGCGACTAGAGCAGAGGAAGGAATTACCGCAAGACGAGGCTTTTGACCTTTGTCGGATGGGTCTAAGTTGTTTTAAGTATGTGTCAGATCGCACGATCAACCGCCTATCGGCCCCACCTGAGCATACGCTAGCGCAAGTGTCGACCCCTAGTAGCATATCTCAATTTGAGGAAAACAACGAGAAGGTATGAGAGCACACCCAACTGCCACCAAACACATGCCATTTAACAATCTCCAATTTCTCGCGAAGGCGCTCGATGTCCGCCACAAGATCCCAAGTGGTGTTGTATTCAATTGAAGCACTCCTGCACTATCGATCAATACACCGGGACCTGATCTTGGAGATCGATGAGCTACGAACGGGGTTGATTTTCCAGCACCACGCTGATCAAACAGGACGATCTGGTGCGATGAATGAGCCTCAGGGACATCAAGTGGAGACACGCAGAGAAAACCTTGTATTTCTCTGGATTGAAAAACTGCCTATCCTTGGGATCTACTCCGCCTCCAGGGCCCCCATGGAGAAAGACAACTATCAAGAGAGCGTCAACACTGAGTATGATGCGCATGCAGCGCAGTTGAAAGTACCTGGCGTGCCGCTCTTGTTTCCACTGACTTCATAGCTATAGCAAGCGGACACGATGTATAAGTCCAAGTAAAGGATGGAACACTTCGCCAGACGAACTAGAGTGAATGGATACACGTCGGCGATGCCATCACTTCAAGTGTCCCTTTCTCGAACGGTTCGATTGGCGGGTACATCGTGCTGCTGGATGTCAAGTGTGTCAGATCGTTGTAACCGTGTGTGAAGCCTGAGAGATATCGATGGATGCGTCCACGATGGGAAATAAGAGCTCGAGCTGGATGCCTGCGAAACCCAAGTCTGGACAAGGTCACCATGACCCTACCAGGACTCTGACCACGCATTTTATGTAAATGAAACGCTGTTCGTTGGCGAGCGCATCATGGGTAGTGCTGGTGATAGTGTTGTATGCTTTTACACATGACCATACCATCGTCTCGGCTGGGCCAAACTCGACTCCCCTCTGCGGTGTTCGAGCCAACAATGTCAATGGGCTCGTGTATAACCTGGTACATAGCGGAAGTGGTGCACTGACCCAGATAGTCAGTCACGGGGTGACTTGTGACTAGTGACTGTTTGATGCAGAACTGCTCACGTGCCACCAGTCAACATCAAGAGATTCAACACACCATGGGTCTGCCTTTTCCAGATGAATTAATCGGGTTGACTTTCAACCATCTTGATGTGCCATCGCTTCTGAGATGCATGCTAGTGAGTTTGATTCGTTTCTCAGGCGCACTCAGGCTGTTCATTGACGAAACAAGGTCTGCAGGTTGTTCCATTCCGTCATTTCAGGAAGCACCCATTTGGTCTACAAGATCGAGTTGTTCGCGTCCTACATGGAGGATAACGAACAGTCACCCATGGACACCGTCAGCCGATCGAATCTCCTACGGGAATACAATCGGGGCTGGAACAATATGGAATGGACATCGTTCGGGACTGTTCCCATGGCTGATGGTCATTGTTGGGAGTTTTCAGGTGGCATGCTTGTGCAGTCGACTCACGAAAATGAACTCTCCCTCGTTCAATTGCCCTGTGAATCAAAGGGCATTCCAGAAAAGAGGTGGTTTGTCCCATTCGATTTCAGAATCCGTGACTTCACGTTAGACAACTCCCAAAATCTCGTCGTCTTACTTGAATTGGTTGGCACTTTGTGAGCGTACACCCTTTTATCCGCATGGTTCGAGCTAAAACCGTCTGCGTAATTAGTCCGTACATGTCGTGCAAGATTCACTTGCGAACTCTTTCTGGGGAACATCATCCCCGCGCCGCTGTGACACACGTAACATACGTATCAACGGGCCTCCACACCGAGTTCTCCTTCTTGATCCAGATTTGTGGCAATCGCCTCGCTATCCTCTTTTACGATCAATTCGGTGCATCATCTCAAAATTCTTTCCTCGTCTGGAACTGGCGAACTGGACGTCAGGAACTTGTCAGTATTCGTCCTTTGTTTGCCTGACTCACCTTTGATTTCTTCTATAACCAGTATATCTACATGCCACAGTTCCAATCTTTCGCCTTCATGTCAGAGGACCTGATTTTAGCAGCGATTCTCAAATTAGACACGGAGCCCACGTTGCAAGTATTGAGGGTGGCGGAGCATGTTCACCCGATTCAGTCATTGGAGGACATCCCCTACGTATGTGAATTGCGATATCCAAGGCTGCAGGGAAATGTGGAGTACTTCTTGATTCGATCGGAACCCACACCGACTTGGAAGCCGCCCGCCGGTTTAGGGGTTCCTTTCTACTGTTCTCGGAAGAACTTCATCTTCACGGTATGCATGCGCACCCTTTGTGGTGAGAAGCACGAAAGCACAGTCCTCTTTGTACCTTTATCCACCTTACTCGCGGAGGTCGAGCGTTCGCGCGATGTCCCACGTCGTAGCGTCCCCTGGGATGCCTGGGGTCCGAATGGAACACGTATGCTTTTCAGGGAGCCATCGGAGACTTGGGTCTGCTATACCTATGGCATGAAATTTATCCAGGGTCTACGGTGGAAAAATGGACATGTAGCGCGGGTTTATGATTTTAACCCTTATGCGACGAGGAAGCATGTCAAGACGAGGATCGATTCCCCTATCCCGTGGATACGCCTTGCGGAACAGTCGGAACGTCGATGTGAAAGTTTCTGCGAGGAAGTCGTTACAAAGCTGCCTGGGCGTGTTGCTATGGTCACGCTCGAACATTTGGACGAAGGTTGGGATGCTGCCATGATCGGGGAGGATCACATTGTGATGGTGCAGGTGAGATATCGACATCGGACACTTTCATAGCCTTACAACTGACCTTTCTTTTCGTTTGCGTCTCCGTAGCCTGAGTCTTCCACATACGGCTACATGGCCATGTAAAATTTGAGATAGTGGATGAACATGTATTCTGCTCTGATGCAACAGCTCTAACTACCATCGTTCTGAGTGCGAATGGGTTGAGATTGACTAACCACCAATCCTAGCCAACTGTGGTAACGGTGGGTGAGGTCACGTCTGGGAATTGGTCCTGTGCCTAGAGGCGTGGGGGTGAAACAGGTTCAACTGTCAATGTGTGGGTTGGACATCAATGGAGCGAGCGAGGTCAAAGGTGGCAATGGTTTGCGGGAAGGCAGGAGGGCTGTAGTCCGCCACTCTGGGAGTGTGCACAAGTGAGTGCAGATCCAGGATGGGAAGTGTGGCAAGAGACACTAGGCAAGAGCACAGGTACGGGTATGGAATCCTGACCGTGTAAGCGGTAAGCAAGGCAAGCGGGTCTCCCAAACCCGACACGACCATTCGAGTCGGCGTTTACTCTGCGCGACGGACATGTTACGATCCAACGCATCATTGGGCGCGATTTGAAGAATTCAGGGCTCGCGTATCTGTCTGCGTGCCGTAGACGGTCGGAGACGAAGAGAGTCCGGATGAGGTGATTCATCTCGCGTCGGCGATGCAGTTTGCCGGGTTCCGTTCTGTGATTGGGACAACGTGGGCGGTGGACGACGGCGTGACGAACAAGATATATGGTTGATGAAGCTGGCCGACTGGATCATACCCGGGGAGCGTTCGCACTCAACAAGACGATGAGATCCGTGAATGTATGTACCCTTCGATCAACGAGTTCTCTATATCCATCTTGGTGCCTAGTTATCCTCGTTCGCTCTCTCATATTACTTGTTGTAACTACATACTATCAATGACACGAACACTCAACCCCATCTGGAAATAATTCCGCATGACTCGAAGAGTGGTCTACACCTTGACAGTGGCTTCCCCGGCCCCATCAAACCCAACGCCTCTCAAAGTCCAAGAACACGTCAACGGTTGCACACGTCCATTACTGTCCGTAGCACGGCTGAGTACCGTCAGCTCGAGTTTACCTCGGACGCCGGCCAAATACATGGCATCGGCGTTTTCGTCCAACAGGAACTCGATGCAGGCCTCCCAGAGGGCCCAGCTCCACCGTCCCTCTTGATACGTGATCTTGCACTCTTGCCAAGTGGCACCGCGGTCCACGCTCACGTCGACACGTTGGATGGGACAGTCTGAGTAGGCGTATCCGGAGGCGGTCAGCAGCACTTCTTCGGGACACGAAGATCGAAGCCGCTTGACACCCG